>JAOYMZ010000483.1:0-10110 GCA_025802335.1 Pinguicula primuliflora | reverse complement strand
TAAGAATTTTGTATGTTAAATAACTAATCTTTTATTTTTGTAGGAATGAATTAGGGACAAAGTGTTGGGACATGTACCATTATTCTTTTCCATTTTGATCTTTGTAACACATCGTTTATGGTTAGAGTTAAATATATTGCTTTTAAAATGCTTATTTATTAGAATTTTAATTTTTTAACGACGAAGTCGCCAAAATCGAAATTCATGTCTGGTTCTGACATCGTGACATCATTTCGATGTGAGGATTCCAAAACTGATCTTCCTTTTTAAATTCGACAACTAATAGCGTACGATATCTAAAAGTTAGATCAAAAAATCGCATCAAAAATTGCATCAAAAAACTGGACACCCATCATTGCAACCTTATAGAAATGAGGAAACTCAGGTACAATAACATGAATCCGCCCATTCTTTTTCTTTCTAAAACAAAGAAGCCTTGAGAACGCAATCTCAGACACTAACATATTTATTCGGGACATAAATAGTTCTGCAAATGGGATTATAACTTGAGATAAACAAATTCCTCAACTGCAGATATTTCTCCAATCTTGTCCAGCGACTGCTTGCTTGGTTCTTCATCAACTCCAATTGCCATAACAGCATGCTTCCTGGGCGCGCTCCTTCCAACGCTCATAAAGCTCACATTCACGTTCTCCTGACCAAGAATGCTGCCTACTTTACCTATCATTCCTGGCTGATCCACTTGCCGGCATAGTATGATGCTGCCTTCCAAGCTCACATCCACTTCGAAAGACCCGACTTTTGTCAAATGCGGGATTCCATCTTTGATCCGGCCTTCGACAGTGATCGCCCCAGAGCCGGATATGGCACTGGCGAATTTAGATTCGACATTGGCAATCTGAACTTGGATGTACTCCAGCGGATTTTCGGGAGAGCCGTCCAGGGGAACTCGTTCTTCAGTCATGGACAGACCTCTTTGCTTGGCCGTGAAATCAGCATTCACTAAATTGACAAAGACGCTTGAGATGGGCTCGATCACACCCTTGATGATCATGGCGCGAAGCAACCGTGTGTCGAGATCATCCGGAGCTCTGGCAGAAGCATATGTAACTTTGACATTTTTTATGCCATTACCACCTGCTACTAACTGGACAGCAAGTCTACCGAGTTTCTCAGCAAGGACAACAAAAGGCTTTAGCTCAGTGAGAACCTGAAACAAGAGCAGTTACAGTTGTGTTATAGATCTTTTATGTTTCAATACTTGTAGCAACTCAGCAATCCAATAGATTAAAGCCCTGTTTTGCGCGAGGTGCTTTTGATTCTAATTATGCTTATAAGCACCTTTTAAAATAAAATGAGTGTTTTGCGTAATACAAGTACTAGTGCTTGTGCTTTTTTTTACAACCTCTCTCTTCTTAAAAATAAGCACCTCATGAGATGCTTTTTTTCCTTCTTAAAAATAAGCATGGCATATCTGTAATAATATTCAGATCAAAATAATTTTATGACCAAATTAACCTTATCTAATATACTTTAATTAAATAGATTAAGGTTATTTTAGTAATTTAATGTTAAATTTGTTATATATAATTAAAATAAAATTTTAAATGATTATTTTTAAGCACTTGCGCAAAACACTACAGGTTCTAAAAATAAGAAGAAGTAGTAGAAGAAGTACTTAAAGAAGTACTAGAAGAAGTAGTAATGCTTTTGCGCAAAACAGGCCTTAAACCTAATATTACGGTGGCGTATCCTATAAACCCAAGGGCTAAACGGTATAAACTCAAAAAAAACCTAAACTCTAAACCTAATATTACGCGGCTTCGCCGCCGTACAAATCTAAAACCCTATTTAAATATTATAAACCCAGAGGCTAAATAATATAAACCCAAAGGCTAAATGATATAAACAATATATTTTAATTTTATAAACTGTATAATATAAATATAAAATATTACTAATTATTTTATATTTATTACTAAGTATTTTATATTTTTTTATTTATTTTGCACCCCGCCACGTCAGCAGGGTGCCGTGGCTAGGGTGCCTGCTGACGTGGCGGGGTACCTCATATCACTTTGGCAAAAAAAGGGAAAAATTTGCAATTTCACCAGCAAAAAAAAACACAGCAAGACTAATAATGATAATCAAACAAAAAAACAGGGAAGATGATATGGGGAGTGAAAATTTGGCGGGAAAAGTACAGTAACACACTTGGCAGTATACCATAGGTTATGGAGTGATTCCACAATTAATGGTCATCCAATAATGTGTTGTCATGTGCTTTTCTTGTGTTTTTCTTTTCCCTTATCATTTTCCAAAAAAACAGCAACGAGAATAAACCAAACCAAACCAAACCAAACCAAACCAAATATACCCAGTAAATCCCGTCCTTAGACAGAGTCTGAGGAGGGTAAGATGTACGCAATCATACCCCCATCCTGTCCTCAACAGGATGGGGAGATTGTTTCCGTAGAGACCCTCAGCTCGAAAAAAAATAATTATTATAATAAAAATAAATAAAAATAAAAATAAAATACAAATACAAATAAAAAATAAAAAATAATAATAATCATACTCATAAATCAAAGTAATAGTAGTACTCATAAATCAAAGTAATAGTATTACTAATCATAATAATAGTAGTAATAATCCTACAAATAGTGATAATAATAGTAATTGCTTTGCTAAAAAAAAGTAATAATATTAATTATTATTATTATAACAATAATAAAAGGAATAACTGAATATAGTAGAAATAAAATTACTTACCTCAACCATACACTACATACATCCGAAAAAATAAGGGATCAACTAAACAGATAAAATACAATTAGGTGCAAATATCTACTAGTATATCCCACTAATTTCTATCAACCTAGAGGTCCATACACAAATAACTACTCTATATAGTCCTATATATATCTTTAATCGTAATATGACGTCTTTAATTCATCACATCAGAGGTCATGTCATCGGAGAGGTTTAATCCCACTAAATCTAACCGAATCTGCTCATTTCAAGTTCTCTCAGGTCTCCCCCGTCCTCGTCGCCCTTCGACTTGTAATCCTTAGACTCTCCTGACTGGCTCGTCCAAACTCTTTCTGTGCATATGTCCAAACTATCATAACCTACCCTCCCTCAGTTTGGCACTTATAGATGCGACACCTAGTGTGTCTCTAAAGACTCCATTTGGAATTTTGTCTAATCTCGTGCGACCACACATCCACCTTAGCATCCGCATCTCCGCCACTTCAAATTTCTGCGCATATGAAAGTCTCATAGCCCAACACTCTGACGCGTAGAGCATCGTCGGTCTTATAACCGTTCCCTAACTGGATACTCAAATGCAAATTGGGGTTCTTGTCCTGACTCTCATCGCTCTCTCACTGGTTCCTTTATCCAACTTGGAACAGCAACGATTTCATGGAAGATGAAGAAACAGGCAATTGTCTCTCGTTCCTCTGCTGAGGCTGAGTAATACAGCCTTGTGAGCTACAATGTATCTCCTATGTCTTACTTGACTTAGGAATTAATCATTCATCTCTAATCCCGGTGTAAGAATATAATCAAGCAGCCCTACATCTCTATGTGAATTCAGTGTTTCACGAGCGCACCAAACACATAGAGATGGAGTGTCACTTGATCTGTGATTAATAATTATATATTAATTTAAAAGGCGGGGTGGGTCCAGGGCGAGTGGGTCATACACTCCTACCCCGGACCCGCCTCGTGCCGGGGCGAGTCCGGGGTGACCTGCCGGGATGAGTCCAAATTGCCAACCCTAAACTGGATACGCTCAACACTTAGCTCAAGCTATACGGATGTTGTGGCACCAAGGCATCAAGTTACAACCTTAGCCACAAAGGTTGGTTCACATGTCATCTCAAACGCTTACGTGTCACACAAACCAAGAACTGAAATAGTGAGCTCTCTCTCACTTTTCCTACCCTCACAACTTTCTTTTCTGTCAAAAAAATCGATAGCATAGGCCACACTGCCCTTGCCATGGCACAAACTTCATCACCATCGATTGAGCACAACAACACATTGGAATCCATAACGCAAGAAGATGCAATAGCGTCCAATGTAAAACACTCTCGTCAATACAAGCATGAATAAACAAGTCTATTTGAATAACCCAAGAAGATACAATAATGCCCAATTTAAAACACTCACGTCAATACAAGCACGAATAAACAAATTGTAGGATAGACTCCTAAATATCAGAATAAATCTGATAATGAAATACGAAATTGTATCTTTATAGCGGAAACGTGGTGTATCATAATATTCCAGTTAAGCAGATCTTTAATCGGGACTACCGGAGTATCGTCGGTATTCTACTACTCAAAACTCTCATTCCAAGATGATGAGACTGCACTTTGAGAGAACTATGAAAATTGGGTCTCAACACATGAGAATGGAATTAAGTGTCTAGCTTAAGCGTCAAGCGATTAGCGTATGTTAGGTTTTGAAAATCTCCTTATTTATAAGAGTAGATATGGGGCAACATAGACCAAAGCCCAATCAATGTAATAAGTATTTAAATTACAATTAAAACATTAATATCAATTTAATTCTTAATTACATTTTGCCATAATTACATTAATATCCAAGAGTTCCCACTCATCTACATAAGTCATACTGTTTAACGTAATAACATATTTGTCTAACAGTTCCCACTCGACTACACAAGCCACATCCTAATAGCTCCTACTCGGCCACACAAGCTGCAATGAGTTGTTCAAACTTCCTCTCGATGCTTCATACGAGTAATGAGTTATGCAACAAATATAAGTAACACGTAATATCATGTTAAGTCACCATCAAACTAACATGATATTTTCAAATGTCGATATCCCAAATCCTCTTTGCATCACCGATAACTACGAATTCCCTTTAAACTATACAATATTTGGTTACATACATAATGTAATAGCCTAGACAAATATGATGAAGCAAGACAGTTTGTTCCTTAGACACTAATGACAATTCATATTAACTCGACTGCTTTTCTAGCATGGTCCGCCTGATCGTTAAGAACTAAAGCCTTTGGATTATGTACTAAAGTAGCATCATCAAACCTCAACTTAAATCATAGCTCTAAGTCAAATAGTAATGCTCAGGGTGGACAAAAAAAGTCATGTGATCACACAATGACAATTAGGGGAAAACTATTGTCATTTTCACAACGGTCGTTCTATAGCACACACAATATGATATGTGTGTCATTGTATGGCTCCCATTCAGATGGGCATGTCACGATCTTATACAATGCGAATCATAGCCATTGATAAAAAGATATAGTCTTTATCCTATATATTCGGCTTTAAACTTTAATGTGAACTCAATTATTTCACATTTGATTCTCTAGGAGTCTCATTTCAGACCTACTGAAGCGACTCAAGTCATCTCTATCAGTCTCAACCTTGCTACTACACAAGCATAAGGGTGATTTGAGCTATAATCTTAGTGTTTAGGGAATGAAATGATATAAACTAATGCATGAAATAAGCCCTAAATAGGTGCTTATCAAACCCCTCCACACTTAGAATGATGCTTGTCCTCAAGCATAAAATAAGAATCTAGCTAGAGATGAATGAAAATGATGCACATATACTTCAATATCCGAATGATCATGAATGCAAAATGTATGAAGTATAGGATGTAGATGTGTCTAGCAACATGCAATCAAGCAAATGTGGGCTAAGAGGCAAAGAGAAGGACAGAAACTCAAGGAATATAAGATGATAGGGGTAGAGAAGTTGTCATTACACCCCTTCTTGGTTTCATGTTTAGCTAGTAGCTGTCATGATATGGCCTCTTTGCTCACTTGTTGCTTTTTCTAGTAATGAGGTGAGCTCTTCACCTTTCTAACCACAATCCCTAGTGCATGGACATCATAACAATCTCAGTCTAGGCCTCAACTCCATCTCACTCTTTCTTTCAAGGGTTAGTATTTGGATGAGGGCTCCTCTCGTGATGGAGTTGGAAAAAGGATACAATGACCTCTCATCTTTGGCTTATGTGTAGGTGGGCAAACTCCTAGATCCTAAGTTGAATGCAAGATTTCAAGTTCTCAACTATCCTCAACCCTTTTCTTCTTCTCTGATTCGGATCACCCTTTATGAATCTTGAGCTTGATCTTGTAGTGATTGCTTTTGAAGGAGTTGTTGTAGCTTTGAGGTGGTGGATTTGCTCCAGATTCCTCATTGAAGTGAGCTATGGTGCTTGATCATCTTTTGAATACTTTTGGAGGTCTTTCACATTCGGGTTTTGCAATTTTGTGACCTCCTTATAATTCTATTTTTTGTTTTGATCATGCACTCTTGCTCTTTTCTTCCCAATTTAAGTGCTCTTCTCAACTCCTCTTCATTTGATCAGTGAACTCTCTTCATGTGGCTCTAGGGTCAAGGATAGGATCACTCTAATCTCATACTCAACATCAAGGTAAGAGCTGCATCTCTCCCTCTCCTCATAAAAAAATGTCAACACCTAGTCTCGGACCATCAATCCATCCGTGCACACCAACATACTAACCACAAAGAGCTCAACTTCCCATACACCAAATAGGCAACAAGGGCATGCCATAAGAGGTGCATGTAAATAGAATAGGCAAGTATCAAGCTCGAAAGATTTCAACTTTAACCATAGGAGATTAAACCGAATAGGATAAAATGAAGGAAAGTTCATGAACAAATAGGAATAAGAAGCATAATGAACTTGCAACAAAACTACCAGATATCAAGAATGTTATGCCAATAAGATCAAACCGAATCAAGGCAAGTCCATGAACAATGAAGAATCGAAAGTATAATGAACTTGCATCAAGATAACAATATACGCATAATATAAATGATCTAGCAAACTACCCCTCCACACTTAAAACTCTACTTGCCCTCAAGAAAATAAAAGCATATAAAGAACATAAACGCTAGGGCAAGGAACAATGTCACCTTGAATGAGGGGTAGTTGCGTATCATTGGTTATCTACCTTGAATGTCACCTTTTTACCTCTGCTATCACCTCATTCGCGCAGATAATACCATCTGTTATCTGCCTACCTTTCAAATACGCTGTCTGTGTCATTGATATCACCTTTGGCAGAGCCACACTCTCCTTGCTGCTAATGTTTTTGATATGATCTTGTAAATTACTCCGACTAGAGTGATTGGTCTGTAATAAGATATTTGCAGCGGTATTGTCTTTTTTGCAAACAACACTATATGGGCAGTATTTCCTCCTCTCACTATTACTTTTGTCTATTTTTACGGTTTTATCAATTTTGTAATGGTTTTTTTCAAATTTTTATGGATTTTTTCTGTTTTATTTATATTTTTTTATTATTTTTATAGAATTGTAATTGTTTTTTCTATTTTTGTATGGATTTTTAAAGTTTTTTTTTATTTTTGCATATTTTTTAATGCATATATATTTTAATTTTAATTTTTTCAATTTTCAGACTTTATATTTTAATAGTTTATATTAATTTAAAAATAATAATAAATAATATTTAGGGATAAAAAGTTTTTTATTTTTTTATTTTTTAAGTAAGGCTATTTGAGTCTTTTCATTGTTAATTTTAATTAAAATAAATTAAGGATGTGTGTTGACTTTTTTTAAAAACATAAGAGATTAATTGTCAGTTTTGAAAGGTAAAATAACTTTACCCTAAACCTCAGGGGTCTTTCTGTTGATGCATGACATGTTAACCACCTAATCTCTCATAAGATTTTAATGTATTAGATTCTAATCTTGTGGGAGGATATAATATAGAACTTATATATTGGAAGGTCTCAAACCTCAGAATTTGAGGATACCTGCAATACAGAAATGGACAATCACATGAAAGAGGCCATAAGCAAGTAAGAACTAAGAAGTTGAAAATCCCCAAAGATACAAATCTCTTCCAAGTTACAATTTTTTTTTTATAAAATGTCTGTGGCCCTTACTTTGGCAGCAAGTAGTGTGGGAGATTTGGAGATCGAGAAATGGCGTTGTATTCAGTCAAGAACTCCCGGATGAAGCGTCGGTGATGGAACGAGTTTAATTGAACTTCTGGTTACTCCTTCGGGCGAAATTGGATTTGGGCCATCATGTTGGACTTGAGGACTGGTGTAGTAATGTAATATATTGCATGCAGCCCAAATTAAGATACTGGATGTAGCCCAAGTAAAATTGGGAAATGATGTATATCTGTACATATTATACATAAATAAAACTTCCTCACTTATTAAAAAAATAAAGTTACAATTTTTTTTCTCAATCCCTGCCCCCGTCATTTAATTTTAGTCATTATCATGGAGAGGGATCTAGGAGAGGAAAGTTTGTTACCTGGAAGAATTTTTCTCACCTTTTTGTTTTATTTGATCAACAGGAAAATTCTTCCACGTGTTGGAATATTGTGAACATAAAACAATTGAGGACTTGGAAGTAGTAGAAACATTCAGACAAGGTTGTGGGAGATGGCTCGAGAAACATTTTTTTTTCAAGTCTAGGTTTATCGGGTATTTTTTATACCGTACCCACTACACTCAGTATTCGATAAAGAGTTAGTGGACTTAGGGGGTCAAGGGCCATCTAGACTGCCTAGCCGGCACCCAACCGTGAAAATGGGCTTGTGCTTGGCCCAATTTTTTTAAGTTTTTTTTTCTGGTGGGCGCCCAAGTGCCGTTGGCGGGTTTAGAGCATTGGTCGGCACCCTGGCGTTGGGTGCCCAACATTCCTGGCCAAGACCTGGCGGAAATGGGATGACGGCTGTCATCTAAAACACTGGGTACACCAAACAAACCGACACCGTTTAGTAAGTTTTTGCCATTGTAAATTTAGTTCATTCTCCCTTCATTCCATTGTCTGTTTAGTTTTGGGATGTGGTGGCATGTGGACTACTCTCATTAAAATCTTGAGTTAAGGTGATAGCTTGTATCACCATATCTATCTATTTAAGTTGACGCACACACGCACACCTGCGCATACGAGACCAACGCCCGATTAGGACTGGGTCCATTTTCTAACGTGGTATAAGAGCGTGCGGTCTGAGATCCGAAATTATTTCTAGGGGAAGTTCCTAGTAAATCGGACCAATAGGTGGGGGGCCATTGGGGGTTTGACCCAATTTGGTCTTTGTTTCATGAGACATCGATGACTGTTTCCGAGGTCCTCGTAATTATTTCCAGAAAATTCCGAATATTGATCCCATAATGGGAATTGCCCCGATTGGGCATTATCCTCATGGATTCAAGTCTCAACAGGGTTTACCTAATTGTAGTTGAGTGGGAGTGTTGTAATGTCCACACGAATTTCATACATAAATATCAACAAATTTAAACAAGAATGTGGTAATACAATCTATCACATTGGTTAAGATTTTAATGAGGGTAGTTCACATCTTCCTATTTAAGTTGACTTACACACGCGCACTTGCGCACACGAGACCTTAGCCCGAACAAGGGGTCTGTTTTCTAACAACTTAGCTCCGCACCTCCAAATCAAAATCTGCTTCTTCCAATATCCTTTTCTTGCCCATATTGACGAGTCACCCCAACTTAAGATAATGAACATGGTCGAGAGATCTCCACGCCATGAGCTATGGGTCGGAAGAGAGGAGTATACAATGACAAAGTCACTGTACGTTATGCGGTGCCGATGCGTCACTATGGGATTGGGCGGTCAATGGGCCCGTGCAAAGATCTTGAACATCGGCTCACCCGCCGTACAAATCCCACAGTGCCACATATGCTCCGTATAGTTTGCAGTATTTTTGTCACTGTACGCCCCCTCAACCCCTCGGGGTCAGGTTTGCCGTCTGAAGCTCAACTTGTCCAATCGCTTGGTTGGAAGGTGCTAGTATGCAGTGGAAATGAAGTCCAGTAAAAAATAACTAAAAATTAAAAAACATGAGTTTAAATTACAAAAATATATTTTAATATATTAAATCATGAAAAAAATCGAAATTGGGTTCACAAAAAAATTGTCCCTAGGTTTTACAAAATTGGGATAATCGAGCATTTTTCATATATTATAACCTGGAAAATACTAATTGTATATACTAATTTGACACACTTACTAAATATATATATATAGGGAGTGCTTCGTATGGTCAGTCTTGGTGTGGACAGTTTTCCCTTCGTGTGGACAATTTTTTCG
>JAOYMZ010000482.1:0-10111 GCA_025802335.1 Pinguicula primuliflora | reverse complement strand
GACACAACTTCAATCTTCCTGGCTCTCCTAAACCCAAAATCGGCGCCGGCCAAATCAAACTTCGGCAAACCAGAGTCATCCATTGCTCTTATCCCCATATGTTTTCCCCAATCGGCCATCCAATTCCACACCTTTCAAAACTTCATCTTTCTTGTTCACATGATTCGCCATGTCCTCTGCGACCGCCTCCACAGCAATCGAAAATCCCTCATCACCAGCGAGACAGACATTCGTGCTCCATCTTCCCCATCCCGTATCCCAGACAGTTCCCAAAGTAATTCGACGGAACAAGGGTTGTCAATCCGCCCACGAACATCTGTCGTAAAAATCAGCAACTCAGCCACATCGCCGGCAACTTCCTCCCCAACGGCGGCACTGAAGATTTTGTTGTCTCTCACACACACATTAATGGGAGAGAGAAAAAGAAGTATGTGAATTGTAGTTCGGCGCTGAAGGTAGTAGCGCGTCTAAACAACTACGCTACTGTCTTCAGCGTGGGCCCTGCCGCGCTGAATGTTTTAGTACGACAGGGCATTTTAGCACGTCTCCATTTATGACAGGACACATATAAAAAATTAAAAATTGACCATATAAAAATATGTACAGACTAACCCTAATCATTAAATTAAATTTAATTTCATTGCCAAAATAATAAAAAATGGTCTTCACTTATAAAAACATTTACTAGCGCCAAATGCTTATGTCCCGATTAATCAGATACGGTCCCGAATTGTAATATTAGCTATTGGTGTCGTGATCTAATGACTAGGATAAATCTCATTTTTAAAATGTAATTATTAATAAAAAATCAACTCAATTATGATATTAATCTTATGCGTTGCATCACAATACCAACGGCTAAGATTACAATTCGTGATTGTATCTAATTAATCGTATATAATGCCACGCTCCACACATTAAAAAATAATTATTGTTGTGTGTGTGGTTGTGATGTTTGTCACATTATGAAGTTTATGAAAATGGTCAAAAATGATGGTACAAATAACATTATTCTTTTATTTAACATATTTATTGAAGTATGCAATTCATTTGCAAGTTGCTGAAAGTATGCAACTTATTTTAATGTTTTTTATATTTTATTAATTATTAAAAATTTAAAAAAAAATTGTACAATAAGATTAGGCGTTCCAATTTTTATTCTAGTTCCGTCATAGAAATATAGAACCAGTTGTCCACTTATTGCTCCGACCCGGACAGCTAAGATTTCTGGAGAAGTGTTCTGAGTGATATCCACGAGTGAAAGGCCATTTACCCCATTGTACTATATATATTGATCAACTTACACCCATGTAATTTGAAAAGAATCAATTTACCCCCTTATACTTTCATAAAAAGACCCTCCACCCCATAAATATTTTTTATCTTATTAT
Source organism: Pinguicula primuliflora (assembly GCA_025802335.1). Classification (NCBI taxonomy): domain Eukaryota; kingdom Viridiplantae; phylum Streptophyta; class Magnoliopsida; order Lamiales; family Lentibulariaceae; genus Pinguicula; species Pinguicula primuliflora. The sequence goes on along the minus strand of JAOYMZ010000482.1, from coordinate 8,720 downwards.
TTTTTTTATTAATGATCAAAAGATCCTCCATGCGGGCTCATCAAATTCACGGCGGAGATTATTTTTTATCTCAGGTTTACGTAGAAGATCATTAACGGAGAGAAAGTATGTTCAATTATTTTTTATCTCAGGTTTACGCTGAAGATCATTAAAAGAAATAAAGGGTAATTTGGTCATTATCAAAAAAAATAATATGATAAAAAATATTTATGGGAAATGGTCATTTAATGAAAGTATAAGGAATTAAATTGATTCTTTTGAAAATATACGAATACAAGTTGATAATAAAAATGAGTAAATTACCTTAATATCAACCGTCCAAGGTCACCCGCCCACCGTATCCCAATCATGATCCGCATAACCACTATCTGTCAATCATATTTCACCATCATTTATGATACAGGACCGTCTTCTTCCTCCACTCCACATCTCTCTCAAATCTCTCCTTAATTCTCTCTCTCATCATCTATCTGACTTCCACCAAAATCTTATATCCCCTTATTCGTATTATGTCCGATCTCCCTTGTTTCCTCACATTACACGAATATAGGTGGCGATTACCTTTTCGTATGCAGCTACGATGTCGTCGGTGGAGCAGCGGTGATGACTGCTGAGATTTATGGGGCTCAAGCTCTCTTGAAGTATCTGAGACTAAGGCACGAGTAGCTCCATTGAAACAGAATGCTGGAGTGAAGCAGAGTAACAAGACAAAGATAGAATCGTGAAAATGGGCCGATTGGTTATGTAGATTGTAGTATAGAAAATGGCCCAACATTGTAGATAGCTCTTGTAATTATAGATGACCCATTTACCCTTTTATTTGTATATATATACAACTCTGTAGAGAAACAGAAGCATCGAGAGAGTTCAATTTTTCAGCTTCTTTGCTGGTTCTGCTCTTCTTCTCTGCAGTCACTGGTTTGTTTTGATTATGGTCAGGTTTATAGTTTGAGCATCCTATCAGACATAGTTTATTCATGGTTTTCTGTTATTGTGGTATGGTTATTGTCTCTGCATCGTCTTACATTCCTGAATCTATTTCCCAATTTTCTACTTCCACTTGCGATAAATTGTGTTATCTACAAGGCAAATGCCTTCCTGCTAATTTTGGTATTTCGGTTTGCTGGTAGACTCTCTGTTCCTTTCTCTTCCCCTGCTATAACTTTTTTTTTACATGGTATCAGAGCTGGTTTTTTCCTGGTTGTAAACCCTCATCCCGCTGCTATCATTTTTCTACTCTATCATATCTATTCTGCTGCCATTACTTATTTCGCTGCTTTCATTCCCAAAGCATATAACATATTCCTGATCATCTCTACGTCTATTGCCCGCGTGAAGCTGTGTTCAGTTTCATCTCTTACACAAAACTGTATCCAATTTCATTTCCAACAACAACTAAAATATTCTGAGCACATAACTAAAGATCTGCTTCAAATTCATCCAACAATGGGTCAAGGAATTGATAACCTGCTTATCTACAAGTCAGGAAATTTCGAGAGTCCTCAACAAGATGTTGCAGACTCAACGGAATGTTTCAATTAAGCCTGAATTTACAGGCATGGTTTATTTAAAGACCCTTGCAGTTGCATCTTGCTTGCCTTCTAATACCTGGGTTATAGACACCGGAGCCACAAGCCACATGTGCCGAGATATGAACCTTATGGAGAGTTGTAGATCAACCCAGGGAAGTCCAATGGTCCATCAAGCTGATGGAACCAAATCTGAAGCCAAGGGTATTGGAAAAATAAGACTTAATTCCTATCTTGTTTTGGAAGACACACTGTTTATGCCAAATTTCAAGTTTAATCTGTTATCAGTTTTCAAACTTACTAAGATTGCTCATGTCTTTTTCTCGTTCTATCCTACCTATTGTGCTGTGCGAGATCTCTATACTAAGAATATTATAGCTGTGGGTCAAGAGTTTGAGGGCTTGTATTATTTCCATCCGTGTAAAAAAATACAGCAAATTCGTTATCCTTCGGTCGCAAACAAAGTTTCTTCAGCCCTCATCACCACCTCACTTATCAGAGACTTTGTCCTATAATCTGAATAGTTCAGTCTCCAACAGTTCAGTTTCCAATAATTCATCTCACCTCTTATGGCATAATAGACTTGGTCATCCTTCTTCTTATGTTATGAGGAAATGATCTATTGTTAACCTCAATCAGAAACCTCAAGATCCCTGTGATGCTTGTCACAGAGGCAAGCAAATGCGCTTATCATTTACCAAGCATGAATACCACATTGCTTCACCATTTGAACTAGTTCGTGGGGATGTATGGGGTCCTTTTGCCACACCTTCAGCAACCGGAGCAACATATTTTCTCACTCTTGTTGATGATTATAGTAGGGATACATGGATCTATCTCATGAGCAACAAGTCTCAAGTCACTTCACTACTCTCCCAGTTTGCTCAAATGGTTGAAACGCAATTTCATTCTGTGATCAAAACTCTTAGAACTGACAATGGTTCTGAATTTGTCAATCAAGCTTGCCATGAGTTTGCCATTTCTCTTGGAATCATTCACTAGAAAAGTGCTCCCTATACTCCTCAGCAGAATGGTGTGGTGAAAGAAAGTACAGACATCTATTGGATATGACTAGAACTCTGATGTTCCAATCCAATTTACCAAAGAAATTTTGGGGTGATGCTGTTCTTACCTCTGCCTACCTAATCAACCGCTTACCTACAGCTACATTGCAGTGGAAAAGCCCTCATGAGATCTTATTTGGTAAGCCTCCAGATATCTCCAATCTTTGCACCTTTGCATGTCTATGTTATATTTCCAACACTAAACCACACAAACAGAAGCTTGCCCTCGGGCTTTTCGTTGTGTTTTCTTGGGATATTCATTGGTCAGTAAGGCTTATAGAGTGTATGATCTGCAAAATCAAAAGATAGTGATCTCTCGAGATGTCATTTTCTATGAACACATTTTTCCATTCTCCACACAAGTGAATTCTCCATCTACTGACTCCATTCCCTTGCCTATTATTTCCCCTGCCGATATTCATGACTCCCCTTCAACTATTGAATTTCAACATTCTGCTTCTTTGTCTGGGCAGTCACTTCCATCTGAACAATCTTCTCCAGCTTCTTCGTCTGGGCAGTCAATTCCATCTGAACAATCTTCTCCAGCTTCCCCTGATCTTACACCTCCATCTCCAACGCTTCATACTACCACACCAATTTCGACTCATCCATCATCTCCCTTACTGCCCCGCAGATCATCCCGACTTCCTTCTAAACCACATTGACACTCTAACTATGTTATGCAATCCACTGATCACCTCCTTACACCAGCTTCCTCTTGTTTAATCACTACTGATCTGGGCACTTTGGAACCCAGAACTTATAAACAAACAATCAATCATTTGGAATGGGTGCAAGCAATGAACTTCGAGCTGACATCCTTACATAAAACCCACACATGGAAGCTTGGTCCTCTACCACCCGACAAACACACTATAGGGTGCAAGTGAGTGTATAAACTCAAACTCAACCCCGATGGCTCTATTTCTTGATACAAAGCACGTGTAGTCGCCAAAGGGTACAACCAGATTGAGGGGCTGGATTATCATGAGAGTTTCTCTCCAGTTGCTAAACAAACCACTGTTAGAACACTTCTTGCAGTAGCAGTGGCTCGAGGATGGTTCATTTCCCAAATGGACGTCAATAATGCTTTCCTCCATGGTTCCTTAGATGAAGAAGTGTATATGGATATTCCCCCAGGCTATACAGAAGCTAAGACTGGTGAAGTTTGCATACTTCATAGGTCTATATACGACCTCAAACAATCCTCCCGTCAGTGGAATAAATCACTCACTGCCAGCTTGCTAGAATATGGCTTTTCTCAGTCCCCTCACGATCATTGTCTCTTCACTCTTAGCAAAAATGGTTGCTTCATCGCACTCTTGGTTTATTTGGATGATGTCCTCCTCACTGGGAATGACGACCATGAATTCAACCTAATCAAGACTCATCTTGACACAAAATTTAGTCTGAAAGATCTTGGTGATGCTCACTACTACCTTGGTCTTGAATTACTCCCATCTGTTGGTGGTCTGTATATTACTCAATGGAAATATGTAAAACATAATTTGGAGGTGCTTCGTAGATACCTAAGTATCCACTTTACTGCGGAACAATGCTCCATTCCTGGATTCGAAAGGAATCTGCTTACTACTCCAATTGAATAAGCGATATCTGGTCGTGTACACACCATGGTATACATCAAGCTTCCAACTGCTGATGAATATAGAATTTTCTCTATCTTCTCTTTCTCCTCATCCGTCGAAGGACTCTGTTTGGAACTTAATCTAAAATGATTAGCAAGAGGACAACTAACCACTTTAGATTTATCCATGTCGAATCTTTGAAGTACTTTTTCGATGTACTTCTCCTGTGATAACCATAACTTCTTGACGCTCCTGTCTCTAATGATTGTATCCCAATATTTTGAGTTGCTGGTTTCAAATTTTTCGTGGCAAATGACTTGCTCAGGTCCTTCTTTAGATTATCGATCCCGAAAGTATTTTGACCAACAATCAAAATGTCATCCACATAGAACAGCAGAATAACAAAATTATTATCAGATAATTTCTTTCAAGAATACATAGTGGTCTGAAGTTTGTAGCCTTGCTCCCCCATAACTGATTCGAACTTCTTATACCACTATCTTGGTACCTGTTTCAAACCATAAAGACTTTTCTTCAATTTGCAAACGTAATTCTCTTTATCTTTCTTCACGAAACCTTGTGGATGCTCCATGTATATTTCTTCTTCTAAATCTCCATATAAGAAGGCCGTTTTCACATCTATTTGCTCTACCTAAAGACAGAGGCTTGCTGCTAAGCCTAACACAATGTGAATAGATTTCATATTGACAACCGGAGTAAATATCTCATCGAAGTCAATGCCCTTCCTTTGGCTGAATCCTTTAACAACTAATCTTGTTTTGAATCGTGGCTAGAGATTGTGTTCTTCACGTTTGATTCTGAACACCCACCTATTTTTCAAAGCTCTTAGATCCTTGGGCGGCTTTACCAACTCAAATGTCTCATTGTCATGCAAAGATTGCATTTCATCCTGCATAACTTCAATCCACCTTTGTTTGTTTTCATTATTCATAGTGTCTTCATAACTTTTTGGTTCTTCTTCGTTAGCTAAGAGCACATATTGTTGTGGAGGATACCTAGTAGATCGCTGGACAATTCTTCCATACCTTGTCCGAATTGGAGAACCTAATGGAGCTGGTGGTGGATTGGCATCACCATCTTGGTCATCATCACCATCTTCATCAACATGATGATCATCATTATCAGGATTAGTCCCGCTAGAATCATCTGGATGGTTCTCCTCTGATTGATGGTTTTTAACTTCATCTCCAATTTTTCTTGGCATCGTCATTGGAGGGACTATCTTCATGTTTGTTGAGCTACCATCAGATTTAGGAATATCTTCGTTCGATTTTACAATGTCGTCAACGGTTTGATCTTCACCAAAAATGGCATCACGGCTTCTTATAAGCTTCTTCTCAACTGGATCGTAAAATCTATAGTCAAATTGATCTTAGCCATAACCGATGAACATGTAGTGTTGTGTCTTGGCATCCAACTTGTACCTCTCGTTCTTAAGGATATGAACAAATGCTTCGCAACCAAAAAACTTCAAATTCTGGTAAAAAACTTCTTTTCCAGACCAAATATTCTCTGGAGCTTCATACTACAAAGGTCTGCATGGTGAAAGATTCAGAATATAAGCTGCTTTAAGAACAACTTCTCGCCAAAATTCTTGTGGCAACTTTGCTTGTGAGAGTAAACATCTGACTCTCTCCATCAAGGTTCTGTTCATACTCTCAGCCAAGCCATTTAATTGTGGTATTTTTGATGACGTCAGTTGATGCCGAATACCATGCTTTTGCAGCAGGCATCAAATGATCCAATGTACTCTCCTCCGTTATCTGTACGAATGCATTTCACTTTCTTATTGGTTTGTCTTTCCACCAGAGTTAAAAATTGCTTGAAAGCGTCCAGAGCCCTATACTTCGACTTGAGAAGATATACCCAAATCTTTGGCGAATGATCATCAATGAAAGTCACAACGTATTGAGCACTACTGAGTGACTTTATCATTGGCCCACACAGATCTGAGTGTATCAGATCCAACACGTTCTTCATTCTTGAAGGCATCGAACTTTTGAAGAAAACTCTATTTTGCTTTCCGGCCAGACAATCAGTACACTTTGTCAGCTTGACTTGATCCAATTCAGGTATCACTTTCTTCTGGACAAGACTTATCATTCCCTTTTCACTCATATGGCCAAGGCGTTTGTGCCATAACTTGATCGTATCGTCATTCTCCATCGCATTTACAATGTTTTGGGAGAGCTTTGCCTGCAATAGATACAACTTCGAGTGTTTCCTGCCTTTAGCAATCACTAAAGACCCTTTGGTTAGCTTCCATTGGCCATTGTAGAAGGTGCTGCGAAAACCTTCTTCATCAAGTCTGTGAACAGAAATAAGATTCAGACACATTTCTGGAACATGTCTAACATCCTTCAAGAGTAGTCTGTTACAATTCTCAATCTCCAGGGAAATATCTCTTTTGCCAAACACTTTTGATAATTTGGCATTTCTCATTTTTACAACACCAAAATCTCCTATTGTGTAAGATGAAAAGAATTCTCTGTGAGATGTAACATGAATGGTAGCGCCACTGTCAATTGCCCATCTGATATCCTGGGCAGTAAAATTGACAGTATCTTCATCATAGATAACGTTGAACTCATCGGCTACACTTGCTTCATCAACATTGTTGTTATCTGTCTTGGATTCTTTGACTTTGCCATTTCCCTTTTCACTTTTGAGCTATCGGCAGAACCTGTTAATGTGACCCTTCTTCTCGCAATGATGACATTCAACATTGGCGTACTTGTTTGATTTTTCTTTGCTCTTGTCACGTTGCTTTGAATTGAATCTGCTTGTACTCCGCCCTCTAGAATCAGCAACCATAACACCGAGATGTGGTGTAAAGGTAACTTGTGTACGCCGCCTCATTTCTTCATTCAAGATTCCACTTTTAACTAGCTCGATAGTAATTTGTGGAAAGCTAATAAGTGTAACCTTGACAATCTCCCAAGATTTTGGTAGAGACGTAAGCACGAGAAGAATAATAATTTCTTCGTCAAAATTTATGCCCATACTTGATAATTGCATCACAACTCCTTACAACTCATTGAGATGATATGCAATCGAAGTACCTTCACGATATCTCATCTGAACTAACTTATTTAGATAAAATAATTTATTATAGCTGGTCTTTAAAGCACACAGGCCCTCGAGTTTACTTCGCATGCGTTTCGTCATTAATGTGATTATACACATTTTATTCAACAAATTGCCGAATAAAACTGCAAACTTGCAGATGATCGAATTCTCATTCTTCATCTGATTTTCCTTCGGATTTAGTCGATGCAAACACCGGTAGATGCATTTTTGTCACGAACAGAAGATCCATCATCTTGCTCTTCCATAGGTGGTAATTTGTGTCATTTAAATTGATCATGTTGCCTGATTTCACCTCCATGATGTCTGATATCTTTGATCGAGTGGGTAATAATCTGAATTATTTTCTGCTGTGGAAGATCCACTTAGTGGTAATCATAGAGCATATGATAAGCAAATATATACACACCTGAACCTCGTTCTGATACCACTTATTGGGCACAACGGATAAATCTAATAATAGACGAATCAGGTAGGTACAGTAAATAATTGGACACCAAGAATTTTAACGTGGTTCACCCTTAATCCTGGGCTATGTCGATAAGACAAACTCCGAACAAATTCTTCCACTATAAAATAGTAGGTACAAGATAGTCTTTCCTAAAACTTCTAGAGGTTAACTAACACCGGAGATCTACCCAAAAATATTTTTCCAATATTTTTGTCACTCCTTTAATTTAGGAAATACCCTAAACAACTCCAAGGAGGGACCATTTAAATAAATGTTGGATGGCCCTCCATGTGGGGGGACCATCACAACACCAAGGAGATATTGAAGGGAGAGTCATCTAGACAAGGGGGAATGGTGAATGAGAAGATGACTCAAAATCCAAAAGACATATAGAATGAGCAGCCTAAGAAGGGAAATGGCAGAATGAAAGACAAAGTGATTTTCCGTGAGGATCTAGATTTAGTTTTCGAGGCTACTGCCCAGGACTCCAGGTGACGAGAAATGATTTAAGGTACTACCTTTTTCCTGTACACCACCATACCTCCATTAATGAGCACACTGTTGGTGTGTGTGGGTCCCACCGTAAAGGAATGTGAGTGGAAATGCAATGGAGGTATACTGTGGAAGGTGTCTTATATTGGGTTTCCCGGGTGACAGAGATTTAGCAGGATATGTAAACTGTGACCAAATTATTCTTGGCATGATATGTTAAGAGAGCTAAAAAAAGGAGGTTATAAAACATTGAAGGTCAATCCATTAGGGTTGGATTTGGTGTCCAGGACAAAATAAATCTGGTTTTGGGAAAATGTATGAGAACCGTGAGAATTCCTTTGCAATCCTGTTTGGTAACAACTGTACTGTTGATGGGAATACTTTAATTGCCTGTTAGGTATCACAACTATTCGAGGGGATTAAACTTTGATTTCGGACAGAATCTGTAACTTTTACCATTTTGCCCTTACCTTGTTACAAAGGAATTATA
>JAOYMZ010000481.1:0-10111 GCA_025802335.1 Pinguicula primuliflora | reverse complement strand
ATGTCTGACAAAACGACGTCTACGTGGATTATGTACAAATTATGTACATTTACATTATGTAAATGTATCACTACTCTATGCCAAATTTTCCATCGTCGCCCAGATGCAAAATCAGACTTCGGCAAACAGTTCTCGTGGTCTGCTATCCATTAATTGGTTGATCGTCGGACACTCGGTCAGGTTCTACTGTTGATTTAGCTATTGCAATACTTTCACCCATAATGTCTTTGTTTCTGGGCTCTGGGGTCGGATTCATGGCACTTTAAATCTATCATTACAGGATTTTGGTTATTTTGGTGGTGATGTCGTCAAACTCAAAATCTATGATCGATTTTAAAATTATCTAAATATAATTAATAATTGGAGTTACTATTAATTATATTAACTAATAGTGTGCAATTGCTTGACGGACTCCTCGTCGAATTACTTGTTGTTGGATGTGTCGTTTTCAGCTTACCCCAAATGTCTGCAATTACTCCGACTTGACTCATCAAACTACTTGTTGAATCGATCATGTTGTTGATGAATCACAATCTGCAACTAATGCTCATCTTGGCAACTTTCAAATTAGAAGACTTGTAAACGCACCTATCCCCAAAAAAAAAAAAAAAGAAGACTTGTAAACGCGGATATAGCGACGGATGCCGAGAACCCAGCCATCGTCTGATTGTATAATTGTGTATTGAGAGAGGTGATGAATTCGTAAGAATTGGATAAATAACCTACTCAATATTTGGAATTGGATAAATAACCTACTCAATATTTGGAATTGGATAAATAAGCTCGTATTTTATTTATGATTTATTTTTATTCATGCTTTATTAAAAACACATAAAAGAAAATAAAAATTAAAAATAAAATTGTTAAACCATATTAATTCATACTAATCCACATGACCCACCTCAACCCGCACCATCCTTCCAATTCCACTGCGATGAATGGTATAGTAATAAGAGGAACACTACTGTGTGCGAAACACACACTACTGCGTGCGAATTTTGAAAACCTAGACATTCTACACACTAAATCGGCCGCCGGCAAAGATGGTAGCAATCTACAGACGCATAGATGGCTTCTCACACTATGGCGGCGCCAGGAATGGCGACCGCCGTACCCAGCGGAACTAATCAAGTACAATTTTTAGACAAATCTTTCGCAGCGGCACTGAAATCTACTCACCTCTACCAACAAGCACCGAACCGACCCAAAATCTCTGCGACAATCTCCAAGTGGAAAGGCAAACCAGAAATTGAGTTCTCGGATGAATCTATTGAATACTTATCAGCACCATTTCAAAACGCCCTTATTGGAAAATTCAGCTACGGCGACCACCAATTGATGCAATCTGTAAGGCAATCATGGCAATAGGACTGAAATCAGAGTCCTCGGTAGGTCTTATCGACCAAAGGCATTTCTTATTACAGTTTCAGGACGATGAAGATCATAGACGAATCTGGTTACGGGAAACATGGTCTATTGAGGGATACACCATGAGAATCTTCAAATGGTCTGTGGATTTTAGAAACGATGCTGAGCCACACACTGCACCAGTCTGGATCTTTTTTTTTTAAATCTCCCTCTGTATCTATTTGATAAAGAAAGCATTGGCATGGTAGCATCCATGATAGGCTGATCAATCCACCATTACGCTGTAAAGGCCTAGTGAAGCAAGGGTATGTGTTAAGCTCAACTTACTAGAAACTCCCCCTCGTCGTCTATGGCTGAAAAGGAATGGTCAGGGCTTTGAACAGGAAGTTAAGTACGAATCTATTCCATCCTACTGCCAGAAATGTATGCAAAAGTTCCACACAGAAATGCAGGTTTGGCTCACCAAAGATCACTTATCAGAAGAGCAGGGAAAAGGTACATGCCAGGAGAAAAATGCTATGGAATCCAGCGCTCCGGTAGCACAGGGCTCAAAAGTGGATAAAATGCATCAGCCCAATCCCCAGATTCCCAAGCACCTCACGGAGGAAAAAAATAAAAAGGAGGCTTTTAGGTATACTCGTAAGAGCAAAGGAAAGGCAGTAAAGATCTATTGACCTATCACACGACAAGCTGCTCAAGATTTGCCCTCTACAGGCAGCTTGCCAATGAGGACGTAGATCAAATTAGAACAACCCAAGAATCCAGATGGGGAGAGGGAATCAGCAGGTAAGATTCCCTCCTCAGGTAAGTCCTCTAAAACTCTTAATTCTGCTGCTGGTACAATTTCTGCATCTATTGACATTGGAAATGCCTCTGGCATTTCTGCTCTTGATAGTACAACTCAGGACTTTGAAAATTTATTAGACAAGACTAATGAGCATGAACCAATGAATAAGCTTCAGGATAGAGAACTAGCACATAGGAAATTGAAACCGAAAAGGCACTAGGACAGGTGTAGGAAACTTTGTTAATCTCTCAAGAACATACCAATTACATGAACAAAGGGGAGACCCATCATGAAAACCGTAATGTTAATGCCCCAACTTTTCTTCCTGCCTATCTAGATGTATATGTCACTGCTAAGTACACTCTTCCAATAACTGCCCCCACACAAACATTAGATCCGACCAACACAGGAATAGTACTAACTGAAGAGATAATTAACCAGGTTATTCATAAACTATATCGTCCCACACAGAAACTGTATCGGACATCCCAAAAGATATAGTATTCTCTCAACATGAAGCTCAGCTTAACGACACTAGCATGCATAATGAAACTATTCTAAGGGAATGCTCTAGCACAGATTCACCTAAGACCCAAACATCTAACCAGGATAAAAGTAACTCAAAATCTAGCAAGCGTTCTCAAGCTAAAAGGTCAGGCATCAGTAAACAAACCCGTAGAATAGTTGCACAGCGTGAACAGTTGGAGGACAATGAATGCGAAAAGTATTCAAAGCCACCAGAAAAGATAGACCTCAACAACTCAAATGCAGAAATAGATGAACTAGAGAGTGAATTAAACTACTCCTAGTCTTATCCAAGTGATGACTTTATCCCTATAACATCCCTGTCAGTTGATCTAAGAGGAGAACCTCCATCTTCACCTAACGTACTCAACATTATGTTAGAAACTGAGGGACATAACTCACCTGCACCTAGCAACAAACTATGGCAAAGCGCAGCAGAGCTAAGTGCATCAGATGAAGAATTCACTGTCTACAAATTTAGGAGATACAAAAAATCTCGAAAAAAAAGAGAATCAAAATCCCGAGAGGATTATCTAGTCAACATGAAAACACAAAAACCTATCAGGCATATCTCTAGATACACCAAACGAAATATCGTTAACCAATGACAAAAGGATTAATCTGGAACATAAGAGGAGTAGGTAACATTACCTCACAAAGGAGATTAATCAGGCTAGTCAAACTCCGTATAATCTGGAATTCTTAATACTATTAGAACCAAAAGTAAAAAAAGACCAGACCCCTCTTTTGCTCCAAAAAATCAACTTTTCACACGGTATATCCAACTGTATTGGAAAGATATGGATCTTATGGAAGTCTTCTATTACATGCTCTATCTTTATAGATACTTCACAATTATTAATCATGCAAATGCGTTTTAGTGCAAGTTCTAACCTTTGTTATGTTGGAGGTATTTATGCAAGTTGTAGTAGGCATGAAAGGAAGGATCTATGGCAGGCCATGCGTCAAGTCAGCAGTGTATTAGCAGAACCACTACTTATTGGAGGCGATTTCAACACGGTGTGTCTGGCAGAGGAAAAGAACGGAGGCAGGCCTATCAATATTAGATTAGTAGCAAACTTTTAGAAGCTATACACGATTGCAGCTTAACAGACGCTGGATTCACTGGAAATAGATTCACCTGGTGCAATAATAGAAGGAGGGCAGCGAGAGTGTTAAAAAGACTAGACAGAGTTTTGCTCTCAGAAAGCTAGATAATAGAAGCAGCCAGAATCCATGTTTCCCACCTGAACAAAGGATGCTCAGATCATGCACCACTTCTACTTGAACTAACTGCACCAAATCCCCACCCTCCAGGAAGATTTCAGTTCCACAAATTCTGGACATCACATCCAAATTTTAACAGGCTAGTCACAGATAGTTGGGCTCAACCAGTGCAGGATGGCAACCCTATCCACATATTTTATGGAAAGCTGAAAAGACTGCGCAAACACCTCAAAGAATGGAACAAAACAGCCTATGGTAACCTATTTGAGAATATAAGAAGGACTGAAGAACAAATAGATGATCTTGAACAAATAAGTGACCATACGGGATCAGAGGAAAATGAAAAGCACCTGCATCTCGCCCACGAACAGCTTAAAGAGCAACTGCTAGCTATGGAAATCTACTAGAAAGAGAGATCTAGAATCAAGTGGCTGTAAGAGGGGGATAAGAATACCTCTTATTTTCACTGCACGGTTCAGATAAGACAAAATAAATCTACAAGGTTAACATTACCAGCAGGCAATGGGAGTAATGTCCCACCGGAGGAAATACCAAAAAACTGATTGAACACTTCTCCCACCAACTAACTGAAGAGGCTATTACAGAGTTACTCAGAATGTTAAATCGAACCCCCAAACTTGTAACTGATCAGATGAACAAGGTACTGACTGACTGGCCAGAGCTGGAGGAAGTAAAGAATGTTGTCTTTGAGCTAAAAGAAGACAGCGCCACTTGACCTGATGGGTTCTCCGGAACCTTCTACCAAACTTGTTGGTCTATCATAGCATAAGACTTCATGAATTTGATTTTACACTTTTGCAGGAAATGAACTCCCCAGAGAAGCTACAGTCGCCTACTTGTGCCTAATTCCTAAAGTGGACAATTCGAGCAACATATTAGAACTAAGACCGATTAGTCTTTGTAATTTTGCGGGGAAGTCATCACAAGGCTTCTATCCACAAAACTATCAACAATTCTTCTCAGTATCATCTCTCCGAATCAATGCAGATTTGTAAATGGAAGATTAATCTCAGATAACACCCTACTTGCGCAAGAACTTATGCACTATGTAAAAAGCAGGAAAAATGGATTAAACACTGCAATCAAGTTAGACATGGCAAAAACTTTTGACCGTGTCTCTTGGTTGCTTCTAATCCAAGTCCTTAGAGCCTTTGGTTTTGATGAAATATTTATTGACATGATTTGGCTTACTATCTCTGATAACTGGTTTTCTATTCTTAGGAATGGGCATGTACGTGGCTTCTACCATTCTACAAGGGGACTTCGTCAGGGAGACCCCATTTCTCCAGCATTATTTATTATAGCCTCGGAGGTACTAAGTAGGGGACTCAACTCTTTGATCACAGGAAACCCATGGTGTGCATATAGAACCCCAAAAGGGTGTGAGAGTATATCACATCTGGCCATCGTGGATGACCTTCTCTTATTCACCAAAGGATCCCAGAGAGCTCTGCAAGAAGTATTCTCTATCCTTAGAGAACATGAGAATGTGTCTGGCCAACAGATAAACATCCATAAAAGCAACTTCTTCATCACTGACTCAGCAAACTCAGACCTGATAGATAACAGCAAAGGATGGACAGGGCTTCAGCACAGCTCATTGCCCCATATCTACCTCGGCATTCCTTTATACAAAGGGCGAAAGACAGCAACCTTATTCCACCCCCTTATACTAAGAATCCAGAACAGAGTTAAAAAGACTAGACAGAGTTCTGCTCTCAGAAAGTTGGATAATAGAAGCAGCCAAAATCCATGTTTCCCACCCGAACAGAGGATGCTCAGATCATGCACCACTTCTACTTGAACTAACTCCACTAAATCCATGCCCTCCAGGAAGATTTTAGTTCCACAAATTCTGGACATCACATCCAGATTTTAACAGGCTAGTCATAGACAGTTGGGCTCAACCAGTGCAGGATGGCAACCCTATCCACATATTTTATGGAAAGCTGAAAAGACTGCGCAAACACCTCAAAGAATGGAACAAAATTGTCTATGGTAACCTATTTGAGAATATAAGAAGGACTGAAGAACAAATAAATGATCTAGAACAAATAAGTGACCATACGGGATCAGAGGAAGATGAAAAGCACCTGCATCTCGCCCACGAACAGCTTAAAGTGCAATTGCTAGCTGAGGAAATCTACTGGAAAGAGAGATCTAGAATCAAGTGGCTGAAAGAGGGGGATAGGAATACCTCTTATTTTCACCGCACGGTCCAGATAAGATAAAGTAAATCCACAAGGTTAACACTACCAGCAGGCAATGGGAGTAATGTCCCGCCGGAGGAAATACCAAAAAAGCTGATTGAACACTACTCCCACCAACTGGCTGTAGAGGCTACTACAGAGTTACTCAGAATGTTAAACCGAATCCCCAAACTTGTAACTGATCAGATGGTCAAGGAACTGACTGACTGGCCAGAGCTGGAGGACGTAAAGAAAGCTGTCTTTGAGCTAAAAGAAGACAGCACCCCTGGACCTGATGGGTTCTCCGGAACCTTCTACCAAACTTGCTGGTCTATCATAGCATCAGACTTCATGAATTTAATTTTACACTTTTTTGCAGGAAAAGAACTCCCCAGAGAAGCAACAATCACCTACTTGTGCCTAATTCCTAAAGTGGACAATCCGAGCAACATATCAGAACTAAGACCGATTAGTCTCTATAATTTTGCGGGGAAAGTCATCACAAGGCTTCTATACACAAGACTATCAACAATTCTTCTCAGTATCATCTCTCCGAATCAAAGCAAATTTGTAAAGGAAAGATTAATCTCAGATAACATCCTACTTGCGCAAGAACTCATGCACTCTTTAAAAAGGAGGAAAAATGAATTAAACATTGCAATCATGCTAGACATGGAAAAACTTTTGACCATGTCTCTTGGTTGCATCTAATCCAAGTCCTTAGAGCCTTTGGTTTTGATGAAAGATTTATTGATATGATTTGGCGTACTATCTCTAATAACTGGTTTTCTATTCTTTGGAATGGGCAGGTACATGGCTTCTTCCATTCTATAGGGGGACTTCGTCAGGGAGACCCCATTTCTCCAGCATTATTTATTAAAACCTCGGAGCTACTAAGCAGGGGACTGAACTCTTTGATTACAGAAAGCCCATGGTGTGCATATCGAACCCCAAAAGGGTGTGAGAGTATATCACATCTGGCCTTCACGGATGATCTGCTCTTATTCACCAAAGGATCCCAGAAAGCTCTGCAAGAAGTATTCTCTATCCTTATAGAATATGAGAATATGTCTGGGCAACAGATAAACATCCATAAAAACAGTTTCTTCATCACTAACTCGGCAAGCTCAGACCTGATAGATAACAACAAAGGATGGACAGGGCTTCAGCATAGCTCATGGCCCCATATCTACCTCGGCATTCCTTTATACAAAGGGCGAAAGACAACAACCTTATTCCACCCCCTTATACTGAGAATCTAGAACATGTTGGAGTCCTGGACCAACAAATATCTATCCATCGGAGGTAGAATTATACTCATCAGTCATATTTTAACAAGTCTACCTGTCTATCAAGTTATGTCCATGGCTCCAAGCCAAACAGTTATGCAGAGGATAGAAGGAATATTCGCTAACTTCTTATGGGGAGCAGAAGAAGGGAATCAGAAGAAACACTGGGTATCGTGGAAGCGGATTTGCCTCCCAACAGGCGAGGGTGGTTTAGGTATCAGGCGGCTACCTGATATTAGCACAACAACAATGATGCGATTATGGTGGTAGTTTAGGCAGGGAGACTCATTATGGTCAACACATATGGCTCAGAAATACTGCAAAGGAAAGGACTACAACTCAGCACCAAATGGGGGCAACTGCTCGTACATATGGAGAAGACTCATTTCTGTCAAGGATGCCATGGTTGCGAGTACATTCTGGTTTGTGGGAGATGGCACAAAGATAAGCGTCAAGTGGGATGCCTGGCTACAACTGACTCCCATCGGGCAGAATCTCTAGTCGGACCTCCAGTCTGTTAATGATCTGATATATAACCAAACTTAGAAACTGGATAATCCAGACCTATCTTCTGTAGTCTCAACACTCATCAATGCCACTCCAATATACAACTGACGAGATCGCCAAGATTTTACTCTAACTATTGAAGGCAGCTTCTGCTCAGCATGGAATCATATAAGGCACAAGGATTAAGAACGACCAAGATTCAAAAGCATATGGAATAAACATGTCCCCATCAAGATTAGTCTTTTGGTTTGAAAAATTCTGCTTAATGCCTTACCAGTAGACAACAATGTAAGAAGGTTTGGAATCAGCTTGGTATCCAGATGCAACTGCTGCTCATGAAATCCTAAAGAAGGAACGGTTGAACACCTATTCTCTTATAGCGAGCTGGCACTACACTTATGGGAAGCATTTGAGACCAAATGCAGAATTCCAGTATCTAAGGTTTCAACAGAAGTCAGACTCGCACTATGGAACAATACAGGAGCTCAAGGGGCAATGAAGACTGTCCTTATAATTCTACCTTTGCTGATTCTCTGGTGCATATGGACAGAACATTGTAAGAGGTTATTCCAAGGAGTAGTACAATCCAACACTCAGGTGGAACAACAGGTGATTACACTTCGCGTGCTGGTTATCACTGTCGCATGCCTCACCAAGCCACAATCTTTCGCGGACCAAGCAATTGTAGAGGCCCTAGACCATAGTTTACAATCAATAATGGCCACAGTCAAACATCCTCAGCTCTGTATGCCCTTGTGCCCAGGCGAACACAGCCTTGCAGTGGCCTATTATATGTCGGAAGATAACTCCAGAATGGGAGTAGGAGGCATTCTGCGAAACCACTTATGCTCCCTAGTAGAAGGATTTTCAATGTCAACAGAACATAGCAAAAAGTGCAGGCTGGAACCAATCATTCAGGGTATCAAACAATACAGCTTTCAAACGAACATAAAGATGGCCATTGAGGTCGAACCTCCGTTACAGTACCTACTAACAGGAGCAACTGCCCATGGCAAGAGTATCAGAAATCCTTCAAGATAACAAGGCTGCTGCAAGAACATGTGCATATCTCCCTCAAGAAATCGATGACTGGGGCCAAGAAAGTAGCCCTTCAGCTGGAAAAATGGGGCCATGAATGAGGCGATCACAACTTTTACACTGAAGGAGAACTTCAAGATATCACAGGTAACAATTCGGCCAGAAACACTCGAAGACCTCCCCTCAACTAGATGTAGGACTAGGCACATAGATACACACGCACAGGGTGGGAGGCACACACTAATACCTACTGTGAAAGAGGCAAATCGAGTGTCGTACTTTTTTTTCCTCTTTTAGATTTCCCTCTTACCGCGTAAGTTTACCGAAAGAGGTTTTGAAGAGGCAGGACGATTAAACCTTTTCACATAGCGGGGTCCGGATGGGTAGGAGTTACCCATTGTTAGTCCGGATGAATAGGTCTTAGGCTCACGATGGGTAGATTTTTTTCCCTCCTTTCTACTTTAGGTTTCTTCACATAGTCACAGGTCTGCTCCGGAGGGAAGGAAACGGAAAACACTTGAGGACCACAACTACTCTCATACATAAGCAACTGAAGTCTCCACTGATCCAAAGTAACACAGAAGAGAAGGAGGCACAATAAAAGTCCAGCAGTCACTAGTAGTCTAGAATAGGGAAGAGGGTAAACGTATCATAGACTCTGTACTAAATTTCTTGACATTAATGAATGAACGAATTTTTTTGGGGGTAAAAAAATTTTCTTCCCATTTTTTTTTCATTTTTTATATTTAAACTATCACAATTTAATATCCTAAATCCTAAATCTCAAACACCGAATCCTAAATCCCAAATATTGAATCCTAAAATCAATTTTTTCCATTTTTTATTTCAATATCTATTATACAATACACCTCGCCAGAAAACGACACCACAAAAACTGTTGCCATAGGCAAGTGGGCGTCACGCACTAGATCTTATTATCTGCGTCAATACATGGACTCTTAGGCTGTCCGCAATCATGGAAAAAGTTTTCTCCCTTTTTAACTATACCTATCATATCAATCCACTTTTCTCTCTCCTATCTATCCTCCATATTTTTTCTCTCCTATTTATCCTCCATATTCTACAACCATAGAAGGAAATTTCCACCCCTACAATTTTATTATTATTATTTTATAATTTATTTTATCATACTTTTTTGT
>JAOYMZ010000480.1:0-10112 GCA_025802335.1 Pinguicula primuliflora | reverse complement strand
AATCGGCATTCAAACACACAAATCTCGAGGTCCTTCTTATTTACCTTCTTCTAGCACGAGCATTAAATAGGTTAACAAGCTCGTCGGTTGACATATCAAGCAGTGCATCGAGATCTACTCCTCTGAATGTGAACTTCTTAAATGTCCTCTTCTTCGGCTGCCCCGCTGCCACTTCCGGGTCTACATCCGCCTGACAATACCACAAAAAAAAAAAAAACAGAATCAGAATACCTGCAAACCTGAAAGTGTTTCTATGACTGAGTTGAGGCAGAAACAAATACCATGGTTGCACTTGCAGTTGATGCTGAAGGGATGTCCGAATTCCGAAGGCACGGCGTTTAGGTCTGCGATTTCCGCAGTCGGCGAGGGCTCGGGCTCGGGCGACGGGCGGTATTTAAGCTGGATTCGGTTCAATCTCTGGGCCATTTACCTTGATTTCAATGAAATCCTGCTTTGACCCACTTTTCTTGGGCGCATAAAATTGGTCTGACCTTGAATTGGAAGAGCCGTTATCTCGTGCTGCTGAACCTTGAAAGAAATAGCCTTTATTTCTAGGAAGGAAAATGCTTTTCGTACTACATCAAACCGAATTTTTAAACCGAAATGATGTAAAATGACGAAAATATCCCCCAGGCCCAAACCGTGTTACGGTGCTAAGTGGGGGTATTTTGGTCATTTCGCACGATTTCGGTTTAAAATTTCGGTTTTATGGTAGTACAAATAGCAGCCCTCTTTCTCGGAATCAATCAGATGAGTTTTTTTAAGGTGCTGATCTCACCGTGTCGAATTATTTGTACGATGTCGAAATCTAATCTCAGTCGTAGGATTTGTGTCTGAACGGTCAATATCATTTCACTTAATTTTTTAAATGAAATGATCTTGGCCGTTCAGACACAGATCGTACGGCTGAGATTAAATTTCAGCACTGTATGGTAAATTTGGCATCATAAGTTCGATACCTGAAAAAAATTGCATCAGATAGTTTTCATCTATATCAACATTGAAGGGGTAAACGACTGCACTCCCTGAATGAAACGGCTTCCCAATCGAGTTTTCTGGGCTCATCCTAACCAACCATTGAGTTTTCTGTGCAGAGATCCTAAACGTCCATTCTCTTCCAGGCTTTTTAGGTCTCCCTCATCGCAGATTCATACCAATCCTGTCTGTGCCAGTTCTTTATGCACATTCCTGCATCCCGTTCCTCCGTTTCTTCCTGCATTCCTTCTGGGTTTGGTCGACATCCCGTTCCTCCGTTCTTCATCCATATGTCGCGTGTCGTCGGCCTCGGTTTCAATTTCGTTTACGTCCATCTCAATTTGTATTTTGAATTTGTGTTTTCTGAATTTGTATTCCGACTAATTGATTTCTCAATTCCCAGATCTCTCGGGTCACAAGCTGCAGATAGAGGGATCCAGGTGATTCACGATTTGATTTATTTGTTCACGTCCATCACTTACGGGTTCTGATTCACAATTTGAATTTGTTACTGCATTGATATGTGCAAATTTCATGGGTTTCGGGTTCTAATTTTCTACTGACATTGCGGACAAACTGGAAATGAAGAATCAGGGAAAAAGAATTGGTTCGTTTTTGTAGTTCTGTGCTGTGTAGTTTCCAGATTTTATTTCTAGTTTGCTTTGGGATGCCAATTTTTGATTGCGTTTTTTATGTCAGTACTGCCAACATTTTTGCTTAGCTCTTCAATGAAAATTGAATCAACGCAAGTTTCTGCTTTTTTTTGGCCTAAAGGCACCTTATTTGTTGCATTTTGAATTTGTAAGCTACATTTTTTTCATTCGTATTTATTCTGCTTTTATGTATTGCTAGGTTTGTGCATTTGTTTGGTTCCTGAGTTCGGTATTGCACAGGTTAGGCCTACGTGAATCACTATTAGGCCTGCAAATTTCATGGGTTTTGGTTCTGATTTTCTGCTGATTTTAGTGTTGTGCATTTCATGCTCAGACGGGAGCAAATCACAGTTTACGTCTCAATGATTTATTATGCAGGTTTTGTGGAATTGTGACAGTTACAAAGTTGTTAAAGGTATTGTATGTCACTTACTCCACTTATTTCGCTCCCCTAATTTGTGCGTTGCAGCTAAATCATGTTCACTGTTGTGCTGATTTCTTCTAGGTTTTTCCACCTTCAGTTCTCATGCCTCGACCAACGGATCCATGCTGGGCTTATGGGATCCACCTGCCCGACAATCGGGTCAAATGCAAGTTCTGTGACAGCACCTACTCAGGCATTACTGATTACAAGTATCATCTTGCTTCTCTTCCTACGCGACGTATCAAGTCATGCACCAGAGTCCTTCTCATCTTGATTACAAGTATCATCTTGCTTCTCATCCTTCTCATCTTGGAACGCAACGATCTCTCAAACATTGCGTATGACTCAATCTTGAATGAGGTACGTTCGTGAAACTCAATACCTATGCTGTCTTAATACATATTGCTGCCAAGCACGTATTTGACTCCTCCACTTTCACAGGTTGGATGCGGTGCCGGTGATATGGAGGTTCACTAAACTGAATCACCTCCTCGCCTCCGTTTACCCTGGCCTATCCCTCCCTGGGACAGCAACACCCTCATACTTAACAGAAAGAAGTATCCTTGCCGCTAAAAATGATGATGTCGCTTCTATCAATGTTGCAGTACTTGCAACCTTCTCGGGTGACACACATACATATTTAGCGGCGGATAGCATGTCAGAGCACGCCAATGCAGACTCGTACATCAGGAACCGCTATCCTAATGAAATCCTAAACTCTCTCAATCCATCCTATCGCTAAAAGTCGGTTGCCCGGTTATTCTATTGAGGAATCTGGCTCTGAAATGCGGGTTGTGCAACGGCACATGCTTAATGGTTACCAAATACTGCCCGCATGTTTTTGAGGTCATGATACTCACCGACAACCAAGCCAGCCATCTGGAATTTATTCCACGCATTTCATTGGAACCCTCAAATACTGAGCTGCCCTTTCAATTGATCAAACATCAATTCCCAGTTCGTCTTGCATACACAATGACTATCAACATGGCGCAGGGCCAATCCATGAAATTCGTCGGCATAGACCTCTATAACCCTATTTTCGGTCACGACCAAGCTTACGTAGCTCTCTCTCGATGTACCTCATACAACAGAGTTAGCCTACTACTGCCCAAGGACAACAGGGGCTTCACACCAAACATCGTCTACTCAGAGATTCTCAACTAAACAGGTATCTCGCTTAACCGTCGTATTCTATTCAAATTCATTGCAAGTCTGCTGCGTTAGTTGAGCTGTTGATATTTTTTCCTTCTACAATTTTATACAGCTCTTCTGATTTCGAACCAGTCTTTATTTTGTTGAGCCGCCCGTTGTTGCACCTGTTACAGTACACTGTTTTTGTAGTAGCCGATTTTTGCCACCTTTTGTAATGCTTCTACATTGAAGGTAATTTGCTTCTACATACTCCTGATAATCACTTGTTATTTTTATTCCGTACCGTCTGATTGGCTTCTCTTCGTTTTGTGCTGATATAGATATATAGATTGTTTCTCTTTGTGCTGGGAATCTGTCATCGGTTCCTTGAATTGTTCTAGGAACATGGATTTTTGTTGCACATTTGTTCTGAATTTAAAAGTAAAAACACACCAACTAGGCTTATTCTGGAATTGATGGTACTGAATTTTTCCATCCAACTCCCTCCTCTCTTCTATATTATGCTGCCTCATCGCCAGTCTATATTTATGATCATGAGTTGTAAAAGTATGTGCTTCCTCATGAGTTGTATGTCAATATGTGCAGTTTGTGGGACTTTTTTTTTTAATTTTTTACGACGACCAAGTTTGTGGGACTTATTGTTTCTTTTCATTTCAACATTTGTTCCAAGCAATGTGATGTCAATTGGAGAATGTGGATTAGCTTATGATAAAATTTGAAGACATTTCTCTAAATTGTTATGTAGAATGTAGCTTTGCTATCCACTCTTATAATTTTCTTTCACATCTCTCTTATGTGTGTTCATGATGAACTTGTATCTTTGCTTTTTACTCTTGAGTCAATTGCTAATATTTCCAATCCTTGAGTAATTTTATTGTGCCGAATGGTAGGGTGCCGAATAGCATCCTACCGTGCCGAATATGCATCTCGGCCGTCGGATTACATAATAAAAACATTGCTATTCGATAATGCTATTTTTCTAAATAATATTACGACGGCTTTGCCGCCGAAAAAATTTAAAATCCTATTTAAATGTTATAAACCCAAGAGCTAAATATAAACCTAAGTCTAAACCCTAAAAACCCAAGTGCTAAACGCTAAAAATCCAAGGGCTAAACCCTAAAAACCCAAGGGCTAAACCGTGGTTGTGTCTCGACCGTCGGATGCAGATCCGACGGTCGAGGATGCATATTCGGCATGGTAGGGTTCGGCATTTGAAAATTTGTGTCCAATCCTAATTGTGGATCTTTACAGTGAATATCTTTATCTTCACTTTCCTGTGGATATTTACACTATTTTATTTTTTACACCCGTAGCTTTAAGCCAGGTTATGTGCACATGTTGGAATTGTATTATTTTAGAATTAGTTGATTTGCTTACTTCCTACATTCTGTTCTTTATCTTTGCCGTTTTGGACTGCTGCAACTTAATAAGCAGCAACTTATTTATCGAGTGAGTGATTGTGCTGCAGATTTCTCTCAAGTGTCATGGAGCTGTGGTCAATGCTAGCAAAATTCTCTGTGCCACCCGGCGTGAGCTTATTACTTTTTAGACATTTGTAACTAAGATCGCTGATGTATTGATGCTTTTGTCTGAGCATATAATCCACGCATGGTGGTTTGTTCATTGTTCTTTCAATATGCCAGAATTTGAGATGCACTTTCAGATGAATGGTTTTGAACTGTTTTAAGACGAACTTTCATGTAGCTATACTTAATGAAACTTTCCTTCATATAAATTATATATTCGACTGTACAAAACTTATATATACGGAATGATGGATGTTCCTAGCATGCCTTTGTCCATCAGCATTGAGGTTCTGAGACCCGTGGCTTGAAGCCACGGACAATATATTAGTTTTTGTACACCGCTAAGGTGGTGTACAAAAAAAACTTTATGATTGATTATAAAAAAAATGTGGTCTACTTTTTTTTAGTTTTTGATCAACATAATTAACTATAGTTAACTATATTTAACATCTTTTCTCTCTTTTCTTTTACCTTTATTTTATTAGACTTACGACTTTTTTGTTCTATTATCTCTCCAAACCAATCAATTTCTTGCCCATAAATTTGGAAAAAAAATTCTCCTCTCTATCTCTGCAGACAAAGCATGCTGTGAAGTATACTGTTGGTTCTTTGTTTTCCTCTCCTAAAACGTATAGACGAGCAAGAGTCGTGTCATTCGCAAAAGTAACCTAATTAGAAATCTGTTTTTGGAAAGTAACCTAAAAAAAGAATTGTAAATGTAACCTCCATCTTTAAAAATAAATTAAAAATCGAATATATTTTAGTTTACGACTAAACGGTTACTACTAAACACCCAACTAACTTAACCACACTCATTTCCGCCACTACCGTACGGAAACACGGTAACCGGAAAAACGAAAACCTGCATTTTTTTGGTTTCGTTTTTCCATTTCTTCACCCTTCCTGGCTCAACGACTGGTCCGAAAACGTATTCAGAGAGTAAAATACAGTAATCATCGACAAGCGCAACATGAAAATGGTGCATTTTAAGTTGGTTAATTTGTTGAAGGTGCATTTGACTCCAAGTTCTATCTGATTTATGGCACTATCGTTACAATTAAGAGATAGGTCCTGCATTTTCTTGTGAGATTTACACTTCCGTATGGTATTTACAGTAGGATCGCTTTATTACATTATAAGAATGAGCGTGAAAGTGAATGAATTGTTTCGTGTCTCACACGACTGGTCGTCGTTCATTCATTCGGTCTTAGCACGACCAATTTCATCGTGTTACCCGACTCCATGATTTTCCCACATTTACAAACGATGCTCTGTTTTCTATTGTTTGTAGATGATGATGTTGTATTTTATAAGATTCCAAATTTTATGGAAGTAAAAGATCATCCATAATTATATGACTATCTGTAATTTACAAAATCTTCCTATCTTTAAAGATGTTTGTTACCAATATTGACTACTATCACTGGCCAGACTCATCCATGAATCCGACGTAGGCAGTGGTGATGGTATCAGACTCGTCCTTGAAATTGGCTAATGTGGGGATCACACTCTCCATGAATCGTTGGATAAGTCGGAGTATTCGGTGGGTCATCAACGTCTTCATCGTCTTCATCGGAATTCTCATTTTTGTCCTCCTCCTCAGCATCCTCTTCATCAACTTTGTCGTCGTCGTCTTCATCATAATCTTCATATTCGTCGTCGTCTTCATCATAATCTTCATATTCGTCGTCGTCGCCATCATAATCATCCTCCTCGTCGTCATCTTGATCCTCCTCCTCCTCCTCATCGTCCTTTTCGTCGTCTTCATCCAAGGCAATGACGGCTAGAGATGGAGTGGGGGCATCGACTTTCACGTGCACGAGAGGAAGGCAGTTGCAATGTCGGCTTGCGCAGCAGTAGGGGTGGCTGCAACGTCAGCGTGTGAGGGAGTAGGGGAGGCTGCAATGTCGACGTGCGTGGGAGTGAGGGACACATAGTGTCGTTGTCGATTCGACATTTTTATTTTTGCAAACTCAGCAACAAGATGAAGAATTGAGAGGACGAGCTCGGTGTTAATTCAGACACCCATTTTTTCATGTTCTGCTTTTTCATACAAATCGACAAGGCAAAATAAGCACAATAATCGATACAATCCCGACTTCTCGAAAACAACATTCGTCCTCCAAACAAAGCAATCGACATGATCCCGACCCATCGTATTTATCCCATAAGAAGCTTTCGTGCATAATTATCCTGTAATAAGCATAGTATCTATGGTTGTTCTATTTATGTCTGACGGTACGCACGCGACTACATGTGGTAAATCTGGATAATGCAATCGGACTCTAAACTCTTAAACAAACAAAGCAATTGATAAGACCGTGACCTATCATGGTTATCTGGAAATAGTCATTCGTGCTCCAACTATCCTGTAATAAGCACAACATACGTGATAAATCCTAATAATGCAGTCAGGCCCTACACTATTAAACAAACAAAGCAATCGACAATATCGTGACCAGTCGTGGTTATCCCGGAAGAGTCATTCGTGCTCTAACTATCATGTAATCCATGATTCTGTCCACGTCTGATGGTACGAGCTCGACTATACGTGGTAATCCCGGTTACCTCAGTTGGGCCATAAACTATTAAATAAACAAAGCTATCGACAGGATCGAGATAACTTATAGAAAGTGCAGGACCGGCAGAGGAGTTGGGCAAATCTGAAACAATGGCCAGTCGAATTTGATGTGGGTGATAAAGCATATCTCAAGGTGTCACCGACTAACGGGGTAAATCGCTTCGATAAAGGGGGAAAGTTATGGCCAAGATACATCGGGCCTTATGAGGTACTTGGACGGGTCGGAGAAGTATCCTATTGCCTGGCATAATGTATTTCATGTGTCCTAACTACGGAAGTACGTTGGAGACCCAAGCCACGTTTGGGAGATAGAACAATTCACGGTGATAGATGAGCTCACTCGAGAAGAGGGTCGCGTAAAGATACTTGACACGAAGGTGATCAACCTAAGGTCGCGTCAAATACCTTACGT
Source organism: Pinguicula primuliflora (assembly GCA_025802335.1). NCBI lineage: Eukaryota > Viridiplantae > Streptophyta > Magnoliopsida > Lamiales > Lentibulariaceae > Pinguicula > Pinguicula primuliflora. Next base: position 2,383 of record JAOYMZ010000480.1, on the reverse strand, counting down.
GAAAGTGCAGTGGTCAAACTACGGTGAGGAGGATGCCACCTAGGAGTCCGAAGCGCGCATGCATTGGGAGTACCCTCAGCTGTTCTCCAGTTTCGAGGACAAAACTTCGTTCTAGGGGAGGAGGATGTAATGGTATGAAATTTTCGAACTTTACATGAAAGGGGTGTCAGTTGTCGTAAAATGTGAAGAGGTGGTTTAGTGTAATATAAATCAAGTTCGTAATTGAATAAGTTATTGTCAAATATGGTTCTACCTAAATTATATTAGATACATAAGTGTATATATGTGTGTATAAGTGTAATTATATTAATAAGTTGAAAAATTATAAAAATTATTTTAAGTGATTAAGGAAAAGTAAGGGGTAAATCGATCGAGAACAAGTCCCTACCCCAAAACCCCAATTTCCGAATCCAATTGAAAGGGGAAGGACGGGAAATTGGGCGTGAAGAGCTCAGACTCGGAGATGAACCGATTTGAGGATGGGAACGACGGGATTGGGAGTTATTACTCTTAATCGCCGCGGTCGTTTGTGTAGCCGGAGGAAGAGGAGAGATTTATTCATAAATGGCATTACAATTGCAGTGGAGATGACGGTTAGAAACGGACGGAGTTGGAGTATAAGTACACCATGAGGAAGGGAAGGAAGCACACTGCTACCATATCGTTCACTATAAGCAACAGAGTGGAAGAGTGGGATTCCGAGTTTGCTAGAGAAGAGGAAGAGGAGGTCTCAACGACAACGGTAAGAAAGTGTGGGAAGTGAAGGGATTGTATAGGGTTCCAAATTTGATTGATACTTTGTGTGGAAACTTATATGCGGTTGTTCTAAAGATTTCTGCAAATAATATACATTTTGAAAGAAAACTATTTCCTTGTCGATCTATTCCGTGATTAGTGATGATTTTCTTATTCAAACGTTTTTTTACATGTTTAAAATCGTAGATTAGAGATTTGGCATGATTATTAGGGGAGGAGGTTTACTAAAGGTTCAGTGCAAAATGTTTGATTTCATCATGAACTTAGGTTACCCTGATTTCGAGCATGTCATTAGAAAAATGAATTAAAATCATGTGGGGAAAACCGAATTGTTGTTATGTAATGTGTACTGGTGTTTATCATTTGGTGAGGTTATTGAGCTGTGGCTTAAGAGAGTGTTTCTGTGAGAATGAGTTTTGCTCAGAGTGTTGGCTTCGGCCTGAGTGTTTATGGCAGTTGGATCCCTGGCCAAGAGAAGTGCTCTTGGTCCCGTGAATTGCCCAGAGTGCAGTTGGATGAATGTGATGATTGTGTTGTGCCGTTTGGAGAGTTGGCTTAAAACTAAGACTGTGTGATATTGTAGTAAGTTTCAATTCTTGTGTACTTGAGTAATCTTCTAGGTAGCATTAGTCTTTAAATGTTTGGGGAAAACTATAAACTGATTTTGGCAGCCTTGGTGACTTGGTAAAATTCTTATAACTGGATTTTAAACCTTCCTTTCATACTCTACGGTTTCTTACTGGGCTTTTGAAGCTCATGATACTATATTTTTCTCCCACAGAGCCAGGGCAGGATCAGGATTAAGGTGGTTACCGAAGCTGCTGTCTTAAAGTTGTTTCTTAAATATGCTATTATGTCTAGGGTCAGAAATAAAGCTGTAGTTGATGAGTACATGTTCTGAAAACTTCGAGTCTGTTTTATTTTGGAAACTGTGTGTATCAAACTCTGTTTAAGGAGGGATGAACCTTTTAAATAAGTTCTGTTATCTGCAAGTATTCGCAAAGCACAATATTTGGTGTCTCTACAGCTAGTGTTGGATTTATTATGTAAATGTTTTAGGGGTTTTAGGGTAAATTTTTTACCAATTCTTTTCCCAATGTTATTTGTCTTCATTTCGGAATTTTCCACAAATGCCTCTACAGATTTATGACTGCATTTGTATTCGGTATGAATGCTTAATATTTTGTTTACTTCGCTTATAAAGTTCATATACTTTCTTTGTTTAATAATTCATGTTCTTCTTATACACACTGGACTTTTGCTTTTTCAAGGGTTCTATAATTGATGGTTATACTGATATAGTTCACATGTTTCTGTGTCGTCATTAGCTACATTGGTGTCCTCCATTTCTTCTATGCACATCACACTTTTAAGATTACACAACTTGTGTTGCAAATTATGGATTTGCACAATCATACACTAGCACCCACCTGTGGTAGTAATTAGGTCCAATTTGCCCTACATTCAATTCAACTTTACACCAAGTATATCATTGGTGTTTTATTTGCTTTTGAATCTTATGTTCTATTTCAAATCCCGATTCTATTTATTATTGTTTTCGAAAACACTTACAAATAATGCTTTCAAGGTAACACTATCATTGATGTATTCATTTTAATTTAGGCTT
>JAOYMZ010000479.1:0-10113 GCA_025802335.1 Pinguicula primuliflora | reverse complement strand
CCTTGGCTACCTTCGGCATTCAGGATTTCGTGTTTCATACTTCGTTTTAAATCTGAGATACATTTACAGTTTTGTATAGCTTATTCTGTTGAACTAACGCTGTGTTTTTCATCTTATAGGATCTGAGCAAGGTCTTAAAGGACCTCACAAACTCATATTCAGAAAATTTACCAGTCGGATAAGTGATAACGGCACTTCCTGAAATTTCTGCCCATTTTATGTTTGGAATTTAGCCTGTACACTGCATTTTTTTTTTTGGTAAGTGCATGGTAATGACATTGACTTGCAGAATAACGGTAGATATATATAACCCAAACCGATAATATTGGTGAATGGCATGAAGGATGCAATAAAATATCAAAAACAAAATGAGTGTGGAAGTACCATAATTCAACCTATCAATGAAAAGGTTGTATAGAAGATCAAAAACTTCATATTTTGGCAGGAATTTCGCACCAAAAATTTCGAAAACCATTTGTTAGGATTTTAGAAATTTACATCGGAATATGATAATTTTGATCTCACATATATAAGTTATTCATTGATTCTTATAAGTTGTAATTCCAGCAATAGATGATGATAATGTATTGCCTGTATCTCACAAAATAGTGTTAGAAGTTTACTCTATAGCTATATACCTAGCAGATTTATTGTTCACCTCACCACTTGAAGTACTAGGAACTAATCAATTAATGTTAATTGTTACCATTTTTTTATATTTACATAATACTAATAATTAGGAAAAATTAATAATTGTTGATTGTTTAATATAAAATCGGAGTTCAAATCTCTAGTGTTCGGTCTATAAGAAAAGATATAATTATTGCACCTTCTTTTAATGTTTGAATGATCCATATTTCATCCCAATCGCCCCTATCTACTTTGATTGAAATATTATCTTTACTCATATATTTTGTATTCAATTGAATACATAAGTTAAAATGGTGTCGTTTTGACTTATGTAGAGTCAAAAAGACGTCGCTTTAACTTAAGTGCACACATATATATTATATTATATATATTTTTATATTTGTACACTTAAATTAAAACTATGTCTCGTTGTTTTAACTTAAGTGCACACATATATATTATATTATGTATATTTTTATATTTGTATACTTAAATTAAAATGACGTTGTTTTGATTCAACACAAGTCAAAACTTGTGTACTCAATTAAATACAAAATCTGTGAGCACGTGTAACATTTTTGTAAGTGATTTTTGGTTATCTGAAATCAAAGGCTACAAAATGTTGTGACAAAATCTACATAAGATAAGGCACATGAAACAAAATAATCATCAGACGGCAACGTTTGTGGCCAAGATTTTTGTAGGTCTCTTTTTTCAGAGAACTGATATGCCGGACGAAGATAGTCACACGAAAATCATAGGAAAGACGCGTGGAGTGATTTAATTCGGGAATGTGATTTTTAACACAGTTGGACAGCCTGTGCCATTCCGCCATGTGTCTTTCTTGAGGTTTTGGTGCGGTTCTTTCATGCGGTATATCATTTCTACTTTTTTCAACCCCTCCTATCCTTCCAAGTTCCGCACTCTTCGTCCGATAATAGCTGATACCCATATACAAATAACCAACCACCTATCATTCCTTAAATCTGACGAGCATCGAGTGAACCAGATTAGCAAACTCTAGAGATATCACTTATAAAAAAAAAGCAAACTCTAGAGATATCCATGGAGTGCTCAATGATACTGCAACGGAACGACGTGTTCCAATGTGTAATGGTGAATTAATATTTTTATTTTTCTAATAAGAGTAGCAATCATATAAAATTAGTCTCACAAGTGAGGGTAGTATAAAAAAGTACAATTGCATAAGTCAAAACAAGAGCCAATCGGGTCTCATTTGATGGATTGGGTTGGCCCGACCCTCTTGACTACGAAAATTGGCCAGTAAAGAGGGGAAACAGGAAGGGTCAACCAAAGATTAGGGTTGGCCCAAACCTCTCGACCACTAGGGTTTGAGTCTTTGAGAGGACAAGGGGCACCACAACGTATGGGGTGCGGCCAGGGTAGCCCGTGGGCGTGCCACACCCTCCGAGGGCGCATGCTAAAATAACAAAGAACCGCACCATCAAGGATATGGCCGGGAGACAAGGACGACGCGGTGCAGGGGATGGCAGGTGGTGAGATTCTATTGAAAATGGCTAACCTCGAGGATAGAGTTAAGTTATTGACTGATGAGGTAACTGTTCGACTATTATGTCTGCACAATCTCCGGCGTTGGAAGCTATTGAACGGTAAGCTGGTTCGTCGGCGTGGTTGAGAATCCGAGGAGCACTTCTTCATTGTTGGTGTGACGATTTCTTCAAGGAAGCAGCTGCACATTTCAACACGGTGGTAAAGATAGACGAGCAGACAGTGAATTTGATGGTAATGCAGTATGCAAGGGTCCTAGTTCTAACTGTAGACAACAATCCTATCTACATGAGCATCAAAGTGGACACTGGGTAAGAGAACTTTAGCATAATACTAGAGGAAGAAATAAAAGAACGATCATGGCACAAGCGAAGAATAGTATCACCATCTAATCAAAGTAAGATGCATGAACCAAATAATAGCACAGAATGGCTTGAGTTTTTGCTTCATTGATCTCATGCATTCATGCTCTATTGACTTCATCTCTGGTAGCTTACATTGATCATATGCTTGAGAACAAGCATCATTCAAGTGTGGGACAGTAAATAAGCTCACATTTTATCATGATTTTAGCTTATTTAGATTAGTGTTTTGACTTCATTATGCCCTAATCACTTGTTTTACACCTTATTTTGTACTTAAATGTGTTATATAGGTGCACTTGTATATTTGGTCGTGTGATATAGGGTTTCTATACACATATGGGACAAGATTAAAAGTTTTTTCCAAATCGGGTAAAGTCCACCAACAACCAACAAAAGGAGTTTTACCATTTTGGTGAAAGAATTAGAGGAGTGACCGATCTACCCTTGCGAAGGTCATATCTTCCAAACCACTTCATTGGCCATGCTGTGATTTCATCAGGAGCAAGCCCTAAGACTCCTCTACAAGTCTCATTTACACATTAGAGATGTTTGAAGCCGTGAAGTAGTACTTTGGAGTCAATCTATCCATTCTGGGTAAAGGCAGGTAAAATGACTGAGCAGTCCCTTGTAGCTGACACAACTCTTGGAATACCGTGAGGGCGGTCTTGTAACTTCATAGGGATATTGCCCTAGTAGTGTAGAACGACTTTCATTCAGCCAGAACACACATTGGAGGCGGTGAGAGAGGCGATTCAACACAAAGTGGCCAATCTGGTGCTTTGACGGAGGAATCCCCTTCTTGCATATTTCTAAGGACGCCATGCTTGCTTTTTTTAAATCTCATTTGCATTTGTATTAGCTCATGCTAGAAGCATGAGCTAAATTCTCTAGACTCAAGGCTCAGTTGATCCAAGCTACTATGTTTTGAATCGAATATTTATGCATCTAATGTCATTGTTTTGCTATTCAATGATGGTTGTGCTTGATTTGTGTATGTTTATGTCATTTTGGCCGAATAGTATGAACTATCTTGTTGATTTATACATGCTGAGGAATCACTTGTATAGTCTAGACACTAAGCACCTCCACACCACCGTTCTTGGGGGATGACCCCTAACTTGTAGTGTCATATTCAAAGAACCATACACATTTGGATCTTTCCTTCACTAGTATGCTTGAGGTGAGGCCGGGAGGCAAAATTCTCATCATATTTGGAAGATTGACTAGTAAACCTCAAAAGGAGTTATACATGAGTTACGTGGTCTAGTTAGGCAAAATTGATGTTTGTTTGGTGCATGAGTAAGATTCATTATAAAGTAGTTAGGTAAAACACTTAAGTCTTGAGTCGTCTCTATTTATTGTGCTTTTCTCCTAATCCTGTTTGCGAGTTTAGATTTGTTGTCTTCTTAACAACTGATCTACACCAACCTGGCCGTCTAATGTATTTGGTTTCATTTCATTTGGTCGAGTAGTTTAGAAGATACACCCCTTTGATTGCTCAGTTATCTTGAGACTAGTTGTGAGTTTAAAGCATGTGTGAAATTGCTCTTTGTGGATCATGATCCTTGCTCATTTACATTGTATTATAATTTGATCGTGTACACTTTGCACGCATCAAATTTTTGGCATCGTTGCCGGGAGCAATTGCCCTACATGCTAGTAGCTTACAACAGAGTTTCTTTGATAGCTATTTTTGTTTTTCTTTGTTTTAGTGTGTCTCACGTTTCTGTTTGGCTTGTGGTAGGTAGTGTATGAGTCAATCACTCGGTGTTGCTCAAAGTTCATCTGACTAGAGGCTAAGTTGAGAGTTGAGAGCTTTGAGGAGAGCTCAAAGAATTGATCCTTATTGGCAAGAAGAAAAATTAAAAGAGTGAAGACATATGCCTACAAATCGCCAGCATTTTGAAAATATTCTTTCTCGGAGGTGTGGGGTACATTCTTCATTGATTGATCCATGCTTATTCGAGGACTTCCAAAATATTCTTATAAGCTCCATGGCTTTACGAGGTATTGTATAAGATGTTGATAGATCATCCATAACTTCATCTATAAGCTCGGACCATGCCCTCAAAATAGGTTAATGACCCTATTTTTCTTCAATAAACCAAAATTCTTCATGTCAACCTTGATTTCTTCTTTTGACTTGGCCATAAACGAGCTTTGCTTCACTTCTCTAGCTAATATAAGGTCTCTCGTGTTGATATAAGCTCAAAAAAGCAACTTGAATGAATTTGAGAGTGAAAACCTGGAACTTCAAGATGTGAGCAAGAGTGCATCTTCTTCATTTTCTTCCAAAAGATCTTTGAAATGGGCAAGCTTTTGTACTTGCGCTCAAAACTTCAATTCCAGTGAATAAGTCTCTAATGGATATGAGACTCACAAGATATCAAAATAATAATGTTACGGAGATGCACATCTTGTACATCCCTCCAACTCGTCCGAGTGGGGTGAGTTCAGAGTAACCTTGCCTTGCCCTTACCCATTGACATTCCTAACCATTACATATATGATATACCTGAGAAGTTGTGCTCTCTAATATCCAAATATATGATGCAACCGTACAATATTTCCAATTATATATTTTTTAATTGTAAAACCCTCCAAGTCCCCTTCTGGCTTATTCTAATTCTCAATCTCTTTTCCCCTCAAAAATCTATATCGGACGAAGGTTTCCTGCGAAATTCCCACGAAAAGTTGTGTGGCATGATCTCATGGAAAGTGTGATGGTGGAGGCCACAACATCAATTAATCTTATACATCTACGTTGGGTATCGTGTGAATTTTGCAGGGATTTTTCGTCCGGTATGGCAGATCTCCTTTCCCCAAATGTCCTACGTATGCTTTGTTTCTGCCACGCGCACGATTCATGAGATACCACGAAATCATTTCAGCTTAACAAAGTTGTATACAATTCCAAAAATTACCTCCGCCCGTGCATTCCCATCAACCAATAAAAAACTGTCTACCTACCAAAAAAAACCCAATAAAAAACTGTCCAGCTCACCCATGAAAATCCATAAAACCAATCACCTCATGACATGTCAGCACATAAGAGACACTTTTCAATCTATCTAGGAAGATCCAGGGGATGGGAGGAACAAATGCAATAAGGAAATCCATGCAGGCCCAGACGGATGAGGATGGAGGGGAAGGAGCAGAAGATTACGTCTATACCCCTCAATGTAAATATCTCATATAGTGATAATAATTTAGTCAAATCATGTTTTTCTTTGATAAATTTTAATCTGTTAAACTGCTGCTAATCATACAATACTCTAAAAAATGTAGTACAATCCATGAACGGTCATAGGTGGCCAAACAACTAAGCGGATTAGATTAGACAACTTAGGCCGCATTTAGATAGAGGAGGACAACTGCCCAATACTCAAATGACGCCTAAACACCACATAGGAATGATTTCTAAACACTTATAATGTGGCAACTAAGGGAGTGATTGTGGTTTTTCTAGTTAGTGTCAAATGGGTTACATCCCAGAATATTTATACAATGTTAGTACATGAATATTTACAGTATACCCTATGCTGAATCGCAAGAGATAGTCGCTTTGTTCTATTCCGCTATCATCTTATTGGTATATATAGTGCCTGTTTGCAAGTTCTTCTCAAAAGTAGCTTTTGGCTTTTCAATCGCAGAAGTCCCATTTACACTGTTTGCAATTTTGGCTTTTGGCGGTGGAAAAACTCCCAAAAGCCAAAAGCTACATTGGAGTAGGTTCTGGGAGGCTTAAGGCGGTGACAATTTTGTAAATATTTACAAATTCACTTTTAAGATAATTTTGTATATATACAAATCGATAATATCAAAATACCCCAAAAAATTCTCGTATTATATCCATTTTGTCATAATATTTTTTTAACTTTTGTCACAGTAAAGCTCCTACTGCAAACACTTTATAACTTCCTTATAAAAACACTTTTTTTTAAAAGCCCTATTAAAAGTCAAAAGCAGTTTTTCAGTAGAATTTACAAATAGAATCATAGTATATATGAGTCACGTACTTTAACAAATATCAAACGAACCTTAAATACCCTACTAATCACTAACAAATTACATCATCACTCCATCTTAATATAACCTAATTTTTTATTCATGAAATGCTCGTTGAGTCGTGCAAAAGTGTAGGGATATTTTGGTCATATATCATCAAAAAGTTCTAAACGTAAGAATGTGGTCCATCATCGTCAGACACCCTCCCTTTGTCCCTTCTTCCGGTCAGTCTCCCATATCCTCCGTTTCCTTCCCTTTTACAGAGAGAATGGCGGTGAGATGAAGAAGGAAACAGTCGTGTGGAGTGCGGGGTTTCCTGATAATACACCCATCGGATTCCAACCTTTTTATCTGTAACGTCCCGTGACCTCTGTACACAACATGATACCCAACCCCCTTTCGAGTTTCTACCAGCAAAAATCAATCCGGTTTCGTGTTAAATATAAATTCAGAGTACCATTTCCGTTTATTCGCAAACTTGCGATATTGCAACACCAAGATCAAGAAAAAAAGACCCTCTCTTCTCTCCTCGTAGTTTGAAATCCTGGGTTTCCATTCCTTGGTTGAAATTCCGAGTCTTTCTCTGTTTTCAATCTTTTCTGGAAAGTGTACGATGATCCCTTTTCACGTCAGTTAAAAGGCCGTTGCTTCTTCTTCTGCTGTCTGGATATGAAAGTGAACTTTTTCTGGGTTTTAGGAGGGTTCAGGTGATTTCTCTTCTTACAGTAAAAAACAGGGGTGTAGCATTTTGAGTCTATTTGAGTGACAGTGTACTGAATATCGTACACTTCCACAGGGTTTATTTAGGGTTCTTGTTTTTTGTCTCCAATCCTTTCAGAGACCTGTACTTTTTGGTCTTCATCCCCATGTTTTCTGCTTCCTCACCTTTTGGGTCGTGTTTTATAATTTCTTTGTTCGGAAGAAATCTTTGTTAGCCATGTCTTCTTCTCTGTTGAGTAGTGGAGGTGGGAGAGCATACAGATTTGAATCATTAGACCTTGATATAATCAAATCCCCATCATCATCTTGGATTTCAAATTCATCTTCTCCATCTTCCACTCTTTCTGAATCCAGCAACTGTCCTTTCGCAATCTCCACCAGAAAGCCGCGCACCCCACGGAAAAGGCCTAACCAAACGTACAACGAGGCCGCGGCAATTCTCTCCACGGCGTATCCCAAGATTTTTCCGACCAAACACCTGGTAAAGTCCGGGAAACTGAAGAAATCCAATGCGAATGAGGAACTGTACATGTTCGAATCTGCAGACCTCCTCATGCCTTTCCAGGTAATAGATAACCGGGGATTTTTGTTGCATAGATCTAGTTTTGCTGAGGAGGCAAAAGGGAGATTGGAGAAAACATGCCCAAGTCCGGGGGAGATCAATTCCCTGGAGAACTCATCTGAAATCTGCGGAGAATGTGGAGAAGATTTCGATGCAGAGTCGATTCTGGACGAGGAAATTGGTGAAGGGATTGATAGCATTATGGGGAATTTGAGCGTGGAGAAGGAATCGAGCATCATACCTCTCAATTCACACAATTTAATTCCACATATCAACAGCTTTTGCTATGGATACCCCATTGATTTTGCAGCATATGGGATGAGGAAAGAGTTGAGGGCGATCAGAAATGTCGATGAGGGTGATTGGTGGAGATTCCCAATCGTCAATGTCGGCGATTTAAACCCAAAGAGTGCTAAAATTCCGTGCGAGAAGAAGAAGATGAAAAAGAAAGAGGAGACCAAGAATTCAGATGCCAAAACGGTGGCCACCGTTAAAACGATCAAAGAGGTTTCGGACCCTAAATCACCACCTTCGGAAGAGCAGCATGCCGGTCTGATCTTGAAATTGAACTACGACGTCGTTCTGAGAGAGTGGTCCGATAAGGATTCTCCTTTCTCCGGCGACTTTCCCGTCTCAGAGTCCGCCGGCAATGACGTCCAAGTACGTAGATTACATCGCTTTCCTTCTTCTTTTTCAGTGATTTTCGTATTGTAAACTCTCCTGCTGGCCACTGGTTACTGTTGCTCATGTCGCTTGATTTGTGTGTTTTTCCTGCAGACTCGGTTGTCGCAGATCGATTTGTTCTCTGAGAATGGTGGAGTCCGTGAGGCGAGGGTGCTCCGATACAAGGAAAAACGGCGCACGCGACTCTTTTCAAAGCAAATAAGATACCAGGTCAGGAAAGTAAACGCAGATCGACGCCCAAGAATAAAGGTAGGAATTGGAAATTCGAATTTACTACACAAAACCAAGTACAACACTTATTGCCTAATTCAATTGTTTTTGTTATAATTCTAATTACGATTATGATGTTGTCATAATAATTGATTAAAATACAATAATCAAAATTAAAAATTAGGATCATAACAATTTAATCCGAATAATAAGTCCGAAATTTGAAAATTTGCTAGTTTTGGTAGTTTTTTATAATTAATTGATTATACCAATTAATAATCTTTGACCCCTTAATCGAGAGGTTTAAGCAACAACTAATTTTAATAGTTAATTGGTAGTAATTTCAAATGATCCCTGCTTAGATCGTCTAGGTTGTCGCAAGCCCATGATGCCTTTCTTTTGGGAGAAATGATACATGTACATAACCATTTTATATATAACCTATACATAATGTTGTTTTGTGTAGGTTTTTTTTAAAAGTGAAGGTCGTTTCATATAAGGGTAATTTTGTCATATCCAACAAAACGACATCTAACTTAAATAATTATAACACAAAATGACATTATGTACAAGTTATGTACAAAATGGTTATGTATATATAACATTTCTCTTCTTTTGGCATGGGTATGATGGCCTTCTGGACTACTTAGGCTTGACTAGAGGTCTCTTAATAGGCATTCACCCCCACACAGGGTACATTCCAATGCTTTCGAGAACATTGGTAGTATGCCAATTATCCCATTTAAATGCACCAATTCACTGAAATAACATCAACTTTTGGGATATGATATAATAAATAAAGACCCTATGCACAATCATATAATGTTCACTACCTTGCACAATATTACAATTTTGGCTACGATAAGTGGAATTAGACACACCGTTAAAGATCTTATGCATAAGATATCAAATAGTTCCGATAACTTTATCGTCGATAATTTTATTTCACTTTTTCCTTTTAATTTTTTTATAAGTTGCTCTTCTCAGGTATCGATCCATACACCTCTAAATTGTCAGATTTATATGGTCACCACTTGAGTTGACAGATATTCGATACCTTTTTCTCTTATATTAAGTAATCGTTTATTAAAATTTAGAAATTTTCAGTGATGAAGTCGTTGAAAAATATGAATTTTTTTTTCCTATATGTTAGTTTTTTAATAATATGATCAATTTTGATTAGTAAATTGTTAGACTTACTTAATTTTTTAAATGCCATAGTGTATTTTTTTTAAAAAAAATAACATTTTTTTTTACACTTACTTAATTTTTTAAAAATTAAGTAAACTTACTATTTCTCTAATCAGAATAATATTGTCCATGGCATTGACGATTGTGCACAGTGATGATTGGCCTAAAGATCTTTAATATAAGAATAATGCTACATGTCCCAACACTTTGTCC
>JAOYMZ010000478.1:0-10113 GCA_025802335.1 Pinguicula primuliflora | reverse complement strand
TGTCCTATTTATCTTCAGTATTATTTCCTACAAATTATTAGCTGCAGTTTGGTTCTATCGGTCCTATTTTCACAACATTTCCAACCAGGATATTTTTTAAGGTGAAGGGGAGTATTTGATCGTGTTGATGGTTCTCTCATACCCAGCTCCAACCAAGTCATTTTCGGGAGTACTTCTTGTAGTCTGTCCTTGCCGGTAGACAGAGGTATGGCGCAGAGCTACTGTTGGAGCACTCGCCTCACCCGAGTGTCGAGCAACATTCACATAAAGCTTACAGGTACCAATCCTTGTCCCGTTAAGCTTATCGATCAATACGTGCAAGTTCGTAGATTTTTCATACCTGACGAACCCATACCTCTTGCTTTGGTAGATCATTCTGGGATGGGCATACACATCTCTCAATGTGCCATATTGTGCAAAAAAGCTCCAGAGTTCCCCTATTGACCACGCTGGAGGAAAGTTCGCGATATAGAGGGAAACTGAGTTCAACCAGAGTTGTTCAATGGCAGGGGACAGTTGCCTGGCTAGTTTACTCATCGGCAACGTCCTGCGGCGTCTTATTGTTTCCCATGGATTATCAGAAGATTGAGGCTGTGTAGGTTGAGGTGTAGTGGCCGGCGATGGAGTTATCACCGGCGGGGATGCGGCCATATTTCAATTCTTCATCACTTCCTCATCCCAAGTGGTTCCTTATTTAAAAGCCCATCTCTGCTAATTTGGATGTTTGATGTTGAAAAAAGAAGAAAAAGGACTAGGTCATGTACCACACAAGATGATAAAAATTAAAAACAGACACTAGCAAATTTAATGAGCTTTTATACGAAAACCAGATTGAATTTGAAACTAGGAACAAATAGAACATGAGTCATAATGAGTTTAGGGGATAGGATATGGGTGCGGATAGATTTGGCTACAATGCTTTGCCATCTACCTACTTAACAACTAACATTTCATTGAAAGAATGCTGCCCCCGTGGGTAAAGCTAGGTTATGACACATGTTGCTAGAAGCCCATATATCAACAATCCATATTTATGGTGATAATAGAGGAGTTACAGCAAGAGCAACTAGGTAAGTTTTACCTTCTTACCAAAAAAAAAGGTAAGTTTTACCTGTATCTCGATTTCTTCAACAATTGTACTGTAGTGGTAGGTCAAGCGGCGCACCAATGTGGGAAGATTTTGTGTATTCTCTTGTTGAATCAAAGTGCACCACCACGGACAGGTTTATACAACTCAGGCCTTAAGCTAAACGGGCCATGGCAACACAAGCCTGACAAAAAATAAACGGGTAACTATACAGACCCAAGAAAGAAAAATGGAAAAACATTTTCAGAATTCTGTAACTGCCAGAACTTCATCTCTTCACAGTAGCTTGCTTCAACCACATTCACGAACTGCAATTTCATCAGAATGTACCAAATAACAACTGGATGACGGAACATATTTTATTTCAATAAACTCAATCACCTACAAAAAAAAAAAGAAAAAAAAAGAGAAAAAATGAGTGCATATGCTATGCTTCATTAGGTACCTTAAAAAAATGGAAATGCAAAACGGTAATGCTCACCGACCAGAATGTTTGGGGCCATAACATTATGGTCTTTAGATAAGGTGAACAGATTCTAAGAGTAGGCTGACTATTGTTCCCCACTCGCAGGTATAGCATAGTTTTCCCACGTTTCTATCAAATAAGATATGAAAATAAAAACAAAAACAAATCCATTAAATATTCTATGGAATAAAAACAAAAACAAAAACAAATCCATTAAATATTTTATGAAATAACATATTAATTTAGGGTTTATAATTTATAGGGTTGAGAGTTTTAGTATTTCGGCGGCGAAACTGCCGTAATATTAATCACTATTTTTAATAAGATTTAACATTTAGGGTTTATTAGGATTTATGGTATAGTTTTTCGTTGCGAAGCCGCCGTAATATTGATTAACGTTTTTGATAGAATTTAGCATTTATGATTTGAAAGGTTTAGGGTTTATAGAATTTTGGGTTTTAGTTTTTCAGCGGCATAGCCGCAGTAATATTAATTACTATTTTTAATAAAGTTTAGCATTTACGATTTATAGGGTGTAGGGTTTTGGTTTTATGGTTTTAGTTTTGATTTCACCGTCGTAATATTAATTATCATTTTTAATAAAATTTAGCATTTATGATTTGTACAGTCTAGGATTTAAGGTTAAGGATTAGGGTTTAGAGAAACAAAATATATTCAGTAAAAACAAAAACAAAAACAAAAACAAAAATAAAAATAAAAATAAAAATAGGGTTTATTTTGGGGACCAAAATTTTATGATCTCAAAAATTGTGGTTCCCCATCATCTCTACAAAGTTATGGCATGGTTCACGATTAAACGCAAACATTAGACTCTAATGTATGGCAATAAATGAGACCAGTAAGCTTCACAACTTATCAGCCGACGTTTACCTGATTGGGCAACCGCAATTAATTATAATATCGGAAACTTGGTTATAAAAAATATAAAATTCTATAAATAAAGATTGTAAGTCCAATATACTTATCCCCTATTTTTACTATCCAATTGGATACCTGAAGTATTATTATTATTACATAGTTGTGGTTCTTTTATGATTGAAAAATAAATGTGAGTGTTACTTGTCCATACAGATCTATCCATATATGTATGGATAGGTTGTTTATTACGGTGGTTTCACCGCAAAAAAATTAAAGCACTAAACATATAAATCCTAAATCTTAATCTCTAAAAATACTAAATCCTAATAAAAAAATGGTGATTAATATTACGACATCTTCGCCGCCAAAAATATAAAACACTAAACCCTATAACCCTAGACTCTAAATTTAAATAATACTAAACCCTAATAAAAATTGTGATTAATATAACGGAGGTTTCACCGCCAACAAACTAAAACCATAAATCATATAAACCTTAAACTCTAATATAAAATAGTGATTAATATTACGGTGTCTTCGCCACCCCAAAACTAATAATAAAAAATAGTGTTAATATTACGGCGGTTTTGCTGCCAAAATCTAAATATTAATATTACAAAATATAAATCCACATAAAAATAAAAAAAATAATAATTACATCGAAATAGTATCAAGTCACAACTTAAATTGAAGCACACGACGTACTGATTATTATAGTGATGTCCATTCTGAAAAATAATAAGCAATTTGCTGGATTAATGAGATTGTAAGAAAAAAAGAAGAGATAAAAATATTATATTAAAATAATCAAAATTTAAAAAAAACGAAAGAAAAGAGGGTTGTATCTGTCACGTGACGGCATGGTATTGGTATGGACATGGTATGGATAATTTTGGTATTAACATGGAACATTTTCCAAAAATAAAATAACAACAGAATGCCAAGTCAGATAGTTTTCAATCACATGGTTAATGAATTCAGCCATTGTCGTTAAAGATTTCGATCTCCATAGTACGACACTTGGTATCTGTTGATGTTATTGAACTTATTTTTATAGTTGGGAAATAATGTAATGCATATCAAATATCAATATACTAGGTTATAGCCCGTGGCCTGTTCGTAACGAACATATTAATCCAAAATTCTTTTAATATTATACAAATTAAAAGGTTCCTTAGGTCTCAGGCCACGGTTGCACAAATGTACAAATTAATAACAGTAATAGAAGACTTTCCTTACGGACTTCAACAGGTTATCCATTCCTTAATCCAATGCAAAATTCACCTTATCAAAATGCTCCATCCCCCCACAATATGATTATCCAAGAAATCAGCACCCTAAATGTGGAACCCCGAGCAATGATCAAAGTTGGTTAACACATGACAATACATTTGGGGGCAAAAACTGCAAAAAAAAAAAAAAACTAATTCAGTAGCTTGACCAAAAACAATGAAATACCATCTCAAACGTATTACCAAAAAGTTATATATCATCTGGAAAACACTTCATAATATAAAAGTGAAGATAAGAGCACACAATCCTGTTCCTTTGCCATTGCATCTCAACAAAACCCAAACTTTATTTCATGAAATTTGTTAGTGAAGAGGGCACGGTTTCGAGGTCTAATGAGATAGTATTACAATGAATAGCAATGTTCCATTAAGTCCTTGCAGCTGAACCCAGACGGGTTGTCCTAGTGGTTGAGGACCTCAATCTTACAACTGGAGATTCAGGTTCGAATCCCACTGGGAGCAACAACTCGTTTGGGCC
Organism: Pinguicula primuliflora; assembly: GCA_025802335.1. Taxonomy (NCBI): domain Eukaryota; kingdom Viridiplantae; phylum Streptophyta; class Magnoliopsida; order Lamiales; family Lentibulariaceae; genus Pinguicula; species Pinguicula primuliflora. The sequence goes on along the minus strand of JAOYMZ010000478.1, from coordinate 5,911 downwards.
ACGACCTCGGGCTACGGTCCGCAGATCGCCCGGTTCACTGGTGGGGGTTGCCACGTGAGAACCCTATTGGAATTAGTCAGGCCCGAAGGACTTTGATACCCAATAGCATAAAAAAAGTCCTTGGTGAGGGAGTTGGAATCATGATGCTATGAATGTGAAAGGCTCCAACAGCAAACCAATGACTGCAAAGGAACAAATGTCCACCTCCATGGCCAGACTCTCACAACTGACTGAGCCAAATATCTAGCTCCGTGCTTTGCAGTAAGATATGGATCTAACATTCATAATCGACTGTAAGGTATCAAGCATTTCCACTAACAAATGTAAACTAAACTTATCAGAATAAATGATATCTGATCAGCATAAAGTGTAAGCAATTTGTAAAATGAAGAAATACATGAAAAAACAAAAGTGGAGCAATTATGCATGCAAATGGAAGAATAGGAGTTACAAAAGGGTACAGATTCAAGTTAGTGCCATCAGAAATTCAAGAAAAAATCTGCGAAGTCTCGGACATTAACTATGTCTGGCAAATCATAGCAAGTCCGAGAGCTAATTGATTTTTCGAAAGATAGTAACCTGCACCGCCCCAACACCCACCACCACCCCCCACACCCAAAGTTGTTTAAAAATGTGCACACGGAAATAAGAATACTGTTTTAATCTGGTTCATCAATACTATAAAGGCTCTAAGAAGAGAAACATGATAGGCCACAGTTCGGACTCCAAGATCTTATATCACTGAAGAAATCTCATAATACGAACCTAAAGGTATGACAACACGGGGATCATGAACTTCAACAGCCATGGTCAAAGGCTTTTTTGAGGAATCTGCATATATAGAAAATAAATTTATGTTAAATTGTGGGTATGCTATCTCGCAAAAAACGAAGGATTAAGAAGAACTTAAACTTACAAAATGCAGAATATAACTTGAGGAAAAAAGTAAAAACAAAGGTTTCATAACTTCCAATAACCTACACTTGTAGGAATTGAATGGTGATTGATTGATAGCAAGCTGTAAATATGTAAAGAACTCAGAGTTAGTGACATGGGTAGAATAAGTAAAGGGAAATACAGGTGATAAACCAAATGAAACAAAATGGAGGAAAATTTGGAATGCATAATTACTTTGAAATGATGAGGTTACTTTTCACCAAATGCTTCCAACAGAAGGGCAGAACTGGCAGCCTGCATAAAGGGATGATCATTTGGCAAAGAAAGGTAGGTGTTATAACTTTGAAAACATAAGAATTTAACCTTTGTCCTTCACAATTTTCTGCAGTTTTAGATCAAATATTCTATGAGAAGAAGTAACTATTTGAAGAGAACACACTTGACGTTAAGTGGAACGTAGAAGTATATCAAACTGAGGAAGTAGTACTCACAATCCCAACTTACTGTATGCAGGTTACATAAAAAGTATTTTTTTCAAATGAATACAATCTGGAGATATGAAAGAATCAGTAAGAACACTAAACGGAATGGGATGAAATTAGTATGAGTAATCAGCATGTGGATGCATTCGAGGTGTATATAAGAATTATCCACAGGGGACAAACAAACACAATGGTAAGATTAAGAGAATGTATTCAACCATCACAGCTACTTCAAACCCTGCAAGAACATGGATCAGTCCGCAATGAAATGTTACGAAGTAACACCTCGAATACCAACTCAAAAACTTCTGGAATTTTGAACTCAGAATCCAATCCCAAATGATATGTCAACACTGCATACCGCCTCAAGGAACTTTTAGGCATATTGTTCACCAAAAGAGAAAAATAAGCAATTTTCTTATTGTATTTATATATGTAACACGAATATATGGACAGAAAGAACCCATTTATCACATAAACAGAAATTCTGAAACTGTTCGAGCACCTTTAATCGAATAGTCTGCTGCATCTCATATAGCCTGTAATTATTGGTCATCATCAACCGTGAAATAGAAGGTCACGGCTGCTTCCAGTAAGTTTGTAATCCGGTCTGCAGCAGAATGAGCAGCAAAGTGTTTTGCTCAAATTTTCCACAACCTGCAGGATCAAGACAATAGTAAGGTACTTTTCAAAAAAAAAAAGACAATAGTAAGGTACTTTTCAAAAAAAAAAAGAAGACAATAGTAAGATAATCTTCTATCAATCAATTAAACAATATGGCAAACACCTTGACGAATTAAGAACACCTTGACGAATTAAGAGGAGGGAGTTTGAGATTTGACTTTGTTAGTTGAAGACATTAAATGTCATCTTGAGCCCCCAAAAGAGTTGAATACTCCTGTCGGGTGTGTGTGGTATTAAATCTTTGTCTAGCGTGTAGTTGAATAGGAGAACATAGACGACCAACTTCTATATATTGTACATATCATGATTGTAAATAGACAATGGAAAAAGAAGGAATTCCTTTCAAACCAAATGTGCAAATTAACTTCTCATAGACTTCCTTCAAAAATACGTCTTCTGCCAAAAAAACTGAAGTTAAGTTCGTACAAATCCTGAAACAGAATAAAAAACCCGAAACTAAGTTAGTACAAAACTCCTTCCTACGGACAATAAACTCCAGCCAATGGTAGGGAGACAAGTCAGTGGACACAAAACTCCACCTCACCTTCTGTTATGTCGTTTGCTGCATGTGGGAAATTGGGTTTTTGGTCGTTTAGGGTCCCCTGTTATAATATTGATATTGATAAGAAAAGGATGAAAGGAGGAACTCAAGGTGCACCACAGAAGATACCAAGAAAACATCAATCAAAAGCATAAACCGCGTACCTCGAACCCAAGATTGAACATGATTTTTCCACTGCATAAGTTAGCAAAAGATTTCTCATTTCCTATTTGACCTTCATCAATCTGTAAGATGGGCATCGGTGTCGCTCGCACCAGAAAAAATCATATAGTTCTCAGAATTGCAAAATGACAATGGTTTTACCTTCTCTTAATCCAACAAATTAGCAAAACACATTAACAGAATTACTCTCATCATTGCTGTGAAATGGGGTTCCCAAGAGAAATGAGGTGTGATATATAATCTGGAGATCACTCACATTTTTTGTTTGCCTGCTCACAACCTGCTGTTCCGTCCTATTATGAGTAGAAGAAGTCAGAATAATTTTTTGTCTAATACCATTTGTTGAAATAGATGTAGAATCAAAATATTGCCAACATAGCACAAATCAGAAATCTAGATGAAGTCCTTTTTTAATGTAAACATTGAGGTTTGATAACAGGAAATGTCGCTTTGGTTTGCTTCTGTTCATTGATTCTGTGCAGCATATGTTTTGGTTGTTTAGATTATATTCTGAAAATCGTGAGTTTCTGTTCATTGAATCTTTCTGAAATTCTTCAAATTCTATTTACAGCGTGTGCGATTGATTAAATATGGGCTAGGATTGTAAATTTTAAAAGGAATATTTTTGTCTTTAAACGTTCATTTAACTGTTACAGCAACCCTAATCAATCTAAAAGTAAACACACAAGAACATAACTACGACAATTAAAATCAATATTTGAAAACTGTTTACTGCATTTGACATTGATTTGGCTAACTACCCTAATCAAAATCCATCTGAAAATTTTTTGGGGACAGTAAACTGGACCTTATATAACAAGGAGGCATTTTGAGGTTTTATTGGAAAATAATTTACCTCTGGGAGTTTGGATATATTAGAGGGTTGAAGGATATGGTCTCGATGGAGATGGCGGAGATTCCATGGAAGGGGAAAATGGAGCCGTGAAATTTCAGTGCCTAATAAAAGGGTGTGCAAAAGTAACTTTACGAGAAATTTGTTTTTGAAAAGTAATCTTTAAAAAAAATTGCAAATGTAACCTCAATTTTCAAAAATAAATCAAAAATTGAATATATTTTAGTTTAGTATAATAAACGCTGACACTAAATTGCCAACTAACGTAATTACACTCATTCCCCCATTCCCAACCACCGTTACGGTTTTTCGATCATCAGAAAATACAAATCAATATTTTTCTTTTATTATCCCCCAATCTAAGCTCAATTTTTCGGAAACACATTCAAAAAGAGCGAGAGAGACAGAGAGCATCAACAGGTGAAACGTAAATAGGGAGGATCTAATCTGTATTCTATTTTTGAAGGTGTGTTTGATTCTGAATTCTAGATGATTTATGGACATAATTATTTAGTTCTCGTTATGGGTCATGCATTTTGGTGTGAGAATTTCAATTTCGTGATCCGAACATTCATTTGCTGGGTTTATTCAGTCGATCTGTGGTCAAGAATACAGTCCGCAGCCTGCATTCGGTCACCCGAAACTTTGTAGTCGTGATTACCGTGCTTGGTCGAGTAACCCGACTCCTTGATCTAATCTGTGTTTCATTTTTGAAGGTGCGCTTGATTCTGGATTCTAGCTTATTTACGGACACGATTATTTAGTTCTCGATATGGATCATGCATTTTGATGTGAGAATTTCAATTTCGTGATCTGAACGTTCATTCGCTAGGTTAATTCAGTCTATTTGTGGTCAAGAATATAGGCCGCAGCCTGCGTTCGGTCACCCGACATCTTGTAGTCGTGATTACCGTGCTTGATCGAGTAATCCGGTTATCTATTATTTGCAGATGAAATTGACTTTATTTTATAAGATTGTAAATCTTTATGAAGTAAAGGATCTTCCGGAGCTTATAGGAATAGGAGTCGATTGTAGTTTGAGAGTTGTTCAAATCGAGGAGAACCTATCGTTCACATCTTTATTAGATCTCATTTACACCAGATATAGTCTTAGTAGATATACAAATAAATTTAGTTTTGCAGTACAATCCCAAAAGGAAGTTCGACAATGCAGAGTTTACCATTTCCTGCGTGATGACGATGATGTTGTAGGATTTTTAAGCCAACGTGAGAATAAGCAACGAGACACACCTTGGAAGTTGTTTTGCATCCCAAAAGAGTGGCAGAATGCGCGCCTGAGATCCTGAACCAAGATGGCACGCAGACTAGCTCTATGGTTATGCCAAGACATGAGTCCACGGCAACGCGTGTGACCAATGCTAACGGACTGGTTGCACGTAAGCTTAACATCAACGAGTCAGAAGTCGTGATGAACATTCAAGCCAAGTCACCTTGTGTTGATGTATTTGCAGCAGCAAATAGATCTGACACGGGATCACACAGTCTTAACTCGTCGGCGTTGAACTATGAAAGGGTGCATGATAGGAAGCATGTCACGGCATACATCTCCATGTCGTTTCCATCAATGCACTTTTTCCTCCTCTAAAGGTTCATGGCAAGAAGAGAGGAAAGTCAATTTCTCCGCATTCTACACCGAAATGCGAAATAAGAATGAAGCGAAAGAATCGCTGCCAGAAGTGTGGTGTCCTCAGACACTATGCAAAGACATGCAACAGTGGACGTGTTGGTAAGGAAAACGAAACTACAAGTCGATGGCGGGAGTGAGGGCAGCAGCCTACAGTTCGTATTGTACCCTTTCCAATTTTTCATTTGCTAAATATTTAATTGAGACTTGAGAATAAGGATTTAGTTGTATACATTTTATCCATGTAGTTGTGAATTCAGTTGTATTCATTGCTTAATCATAATCTATTATTTAGCGTAATCATGTTCTATAATATAATTCAACACTTCTAATATGTCAGGTATAACACGGCCTACGAGTAAAGCGGAAACCTACGTGGAAGCACATAGTTCATTATTGACGGTTCTAATCACGTCGGACGGGAAGAGCGCGACTATACGTGGTAGACCTGGACACGCCGTCGGGCATTAAACATTTAACAATAAACAACTCTCCTGACCTCGAACAATTGTGGATATCCCAGAAGAGATATTCATGCTCCAAATATACTGTAATCCATGGTTCAATCCACGTCTGATGGTACGAGCTCGACTATACGCAGTGTTCTAGTTTTCGGCGCCTAGGTG
>JAOYMZ010000477.1:0-10114 GCA_025802335.1 Pinguicula primuliflora | reverse complement strand
TCTCAGAAGAACTTCCGGACCCACTAGCATTCTTCACAAGCCCAATCACTAACTTCAAAATTTCCGGGTCTACCTTAATCATGGCTTCTATCTCTTTAGACTCCATCAAACTTCAACAAATAAACCACCAACAATATTCAAACCCCGATTTTTTTTCCAAACCCTGATTTCAATCCAATACCTCAATAGCTAATAGTTCCAAGACCCCCAAAAACAAAAAACAAATTCATCAAATCCAACACCTCAATAGCTAATAAAACAAATGATGTGACAAAAGCCACCACTGTCGTTGGGAAAAGGAGTAACCTTTGTGGGGAAATTTGAAAAAGGAGCAGCTTTTATCATAACTCCACAACCACTCCTCCAACCAAACTCCACAAACGGGAAGATAAAAGATCAACTACAAAATTGGTATGCCAAAATATTTTCCCAGAATCAGATTGTTGCCGGAATCAGGGGTTCCGGGCTACGGTGGCCGCGGGCGAGCAGTCGCCGGAATCGCGCCCCGTCGTCGGAATGGCGCGACCGCGAGGGAGACGGTTTTTCGTCTGGGTTTTCGCACAGGCCGCGGCGCTGGAGGAAGGATGGTCGCGCAGGATGACAGGTAGCGACGGAGAGCGAGAGTAGGTGGCAGCAGGAAGGAAGAATGGCTCCGGTACCAAATTGAATGAGTAGGTTAGGATCTATATTTAATAAAAGTAGTGAACGTAATTGTATTAGAATTCATACAACATGTTTTTGATTACAAAGGAGAAAACGGCTTCTTATAGTTGCAGCCTCAAATACCCTTATTAATGACCATCCACGTTTGTTCCCCACACCTGCTTGACTTTTGATTCCCATACCACGCTTATTTGACTTTCCTGACCAATATGCCAACAATAGTGGTCCAGTAAAAGAGCCCATTAGTTGCACATAAGCCTTACGCTGTGTTTGGGTTTTATTTATATAGTAGTTATCTAGCCCATATTCTTATAATACATCATTAATAAGTAATGTATCAGAAGCCTGAATCTTCATATCGAAAACGAATTAGGTCACCCATTGAATTATTTGAATTTGATATATTGGGGAGAGGTATAGGTAGAAGGTGGAGAGAATAATATCTCCTTTATGCCCCTGCCGTGTGTTATTTGTCCATTCATCTTCTATAGATGTAGGAGCCCTCATATGATTTACATTCATGTGCCGGTTGTTGAATGAATCCGCAAATCACCCCACTGTAACGAACCAATGTTATACCCGGTAAACCATTCCGACCTGCAGAGTCGACGCACGAGGAAAATTATATGCATACGTCGGCGATCTGGAGTTCCTCTGCAAGAAATCATATCCCACATTCACCACCATCCTCTTGAGAAAACTCGAACCGGTTTTGGCCTTCACGTAATAGTGTGCTAGGATGAACGCCAGACCGGACTCTCTCGCCTCCATCAGTTCCTGCAGCTCTGTTCGGGCTTCTTCGTTCATATTCGGGCTTTCCGGCAGCAGGAACCGAACCCGCTTTCGTCTCGTCTCCGGTGAACTGATAACGTCCCTCAGTTCAGCACTGTTGGTCGCCTGGCATACTTCCTGATCATCGCTCCAGATTCGGATACCCGTTGCCGATGTCGTACCGATGACAGCCATCTTCTCTTCATTCTGCTGGAGACCGTCGGATTCCGGAGTCTGTGAACGAATGAATTCCGCGATGCTACAAACGAGATCCTTCTCAAATTCCACATCATCTGCTAGAGTGTCACGGTATCCATAACGGGCTATGCATCGATACACTCTGTACTCTTTCGGCCCGATTCTCCCAACCAAAAACCTCTCCGCTGGCCTAACATGCGGCACAGGGACGTACTTGATGCAGAACAGAACCAATACCTGATGGAAAGCAGGTAAGTGGGTGACGAAATGACAGAAGATGGAAGGAATCCCAGAGACTAATTCCGTGTGTATGAGGCCAATGCCACGGACACGGACAATCCCAAGGTTTGGACCCAAACCCAGGAACCAGTTGATGGGTACTTTGTTCTGAACATCATATTCATACTTGTTCAATGTCCCGTAATGCCATATGTGCATTATCCCAAGAAACACCAAGGAAAGCGCTATAGGTACCCATGCACCTTCACGGAACTTGATCAGTGATGAGGAGAAGTAGAGGGATTCAATGGAACCGAAGAAGAATAGGAAGCAAACGGACAGGAGAGCATGACGATTCCAGCATAAGACCATCACAAGAGACATAAGGCACGTCGTAACTAACATGACAGTTATAACTGCAAGGCCTGGTACAAGAAGATCAGAAAAAAACAAAATATAAGTGTGAAATTGAATAGACTTGTACGTTTTGGCACTTTGCTGTAGGGAAATTTTCCGGTATGAGGCGTTATGTACCAGATAACAGTTCTTAGATGTTGAATCCTAATTCTGTACGTCGGATCGACAGCAAGGATTTAAACACTCATTTAACTTAAGTAATCCAATCCTAACTGTCAGATTAACATTGGACGGATAAGATTAGAATTCGGCACCTAAGAAATGTTGTCGGGTACATAACGTACCATACCTGAAAATATTTGCTTTGCTGTATGTAAATAGAACTGTGGTTTACCAGAGGCATTGCTGATGTGCTTAGTATCCCTGAAGCCAATGGTAACAGCCAAGCAGAGCAGCATAAGAGTCCAGTTAATCTCTGGAATGTAAATCTGCCCGAATATCTTTGAGGATGTGTGAACAATTTTGACTCTTGGAAAGCAACCCAATGCGCAGCACTGCTTGATTATGGAGAAGGTTCCTGTAATAACGGCTTGGCTTCCGACCACAGCAGCGAGTATAGCAATGGCAAGAACTGGCCATCTTATTGCAGCTGCAATAAATACAAACTTTTTTTCAGGACAAGACCATGGAGAACAAAGGGAGGATAGTTTGGCCATACCAGGTACGGATACGTAAAATCCGATATGATAATCATTCTCAATAGTGTGATGTCTGGAAATATAAGCAGCTTGTCCCATATATGCAAGGACTAATGATGGATAGACCACAAAGGTGAAAGCTATCTGAAGAGGAAGCTTTATGTTAGATTTCCTTGACTAGAAAGAGGCAATAGAATAGAGCGGTGATAAACCAAACCAAATCAAACATAGCCAGTAAATTCCGGCCTTAGGCAGTGTTGAAAAAAGCAATACCTTGATGGATAACTGAGAAAAATGTCCAAGATCAGCATACATGGCCTCCGAGCCTGAATATAGATAGATAGATACATGCATTTAGTGATGGGACAAGAGGCATAAACTACAAAGCAGAATTGAAGTCTCTCGGCATCTTTACCCGTTATACACAACAGAATCCCGCCCAACGACATCCAGCCGCTTCTTTGTGTCTTCCTCAAGAATTTGTACATATAATAAGGAGAGAGTGCTTCATAAACATGTAGGTTCCAACGAAAGATATTGTACACTCCAATTGAACTAATGCAGAATAGCCAAGTTATGACCACAGGAGCAAATAGGAATCCTAAGCGTTGAGTCCCATAATGTTGCAGAAAGAACAAGAAAACCAGAATTATACATGCAACAGGGACCTCCATATCTGCAGAAGATGTTAAAGAGTCCAGAATCAATTCATTTGATTGCGCTTTCGTTAAAGAACAATAGGGATTGGGTTAAATCTAAAAACAACAAGTGCCTAGGAAGCATCTGCATAGTTGTCCTGCAACAAACTCGTATGATCACTATGACATTAGAAATCATTCATTTAACCTCAAATAATTTAGCCTTCGCAAATGATACACAAGGTATCCACCACAAGCAGGAAATTCAGTGACCAAACTTTACTTTATATAGATATACTATGGATAAAATTGACCAAACCAGAAACTTTTTTTTTCCCAATATAACCAGAGGCCCCACGATAATTCATACCCATGAGCCGCATTCTCTTTGTTCCACGAGCAAAATGCTATAAGGTACCTCCTTTTGGCATCCTTTTTGCACCTTTCCAGGTGTACGCGTCCAATTTGGTGTTGAAAAATCCAGCCCAACATTTCATTCAATTGGGTTGTTACACCAATGGTGTGCAAAAAAGAGGTGCCTTATAGCATCTCTCGTTCCAGTGGAACGACACAACCTACACAGAAGTTCTGCAGATTTCTTCCTGCAGGAGTGTCAGTCTCAATCATAATCTCTGAGCTTATAATTTTATTTTTTCTTTCGTGTACGCCATATCGTCCACGAGACATGCTGCAATAGGTACTCCCAAAAAAATCAAAAGAAAGAGATAAAGATTACAATTTTCGAGAAGCACAGATCAGCAAGAAACTGGTAAACCAGAAAAGGGGACTCACATTGGTGATGGTGCTTTGCCACAACAAGCTCTAATCCAGAGACCGCGGAAAATACTGTCCAGCAAGAAAGATTGAATCAATCTTCTGTTAAACTCTGGAGCAGAAAAAACAAAAAAGATCTTCTAAATGTTTACCGGAAAGTGCTGGAGTAAGAACTCCATCTCCAATGACCATACAAGTCCCTATGAGAGCCAAAGTAAGTAACATCCTCTGTAGCACTTTGTGCTTTTCTAATGCTGATCTCAACCTCAAACCAATACCCTTATTAGGTGCCATAACTCCATCTTTTTTGTACTGATACAAGTCCTCATCAGCAAGCTGACTATCAGGTAAACTGCTCAACCGGGCATGGCGGCTGAGCAAGGAATAAAGAGCAAAAGTCCCACCTTCACCATTATCATCAGCTCTGAGCACTATGAACACATATTTGAGAAGGGGGATCAGAGTTAAGGTCCAGAAAACAAAAGAGAGAACTCCATAGATTTCTTCATTAGTTTCTGAATGCTGAATATCCTCCGCAAAAGTACTTGTGTAGACATAGAGTGGGGAAATGCTTAAATCCCCATAAACAACACCTAAGCTCTGATAAGCCAATATCAGCACAGTCCTCCAAGATTCTTTCTGCAAACAGGCCAGATGAGAAAAAATATCAATGCAAATAATCATAATATACAACTAAAGATTGGTTTTTTGCTGGTAAAAGAAAAGGTCACACCTTTAAAGGATCCTCGTGGTGGTTCATTCCTTCAACTTCCATACCTGGCCGCCTGATGAAAGTCATGGGAAAATCATCTGGTTATATAACAAAACTATATCAACGATGGCGCTTTTGCTCAACGACTAAAAACCAAGCCCTTTATGCCCGAGAACGCCAAGGAAACAGAAATATAGGCCACTAGATTTTTTTGAAGGATGAAACGTCGATAAATCCCAGCAAGAGAATGCCAAGAGAATCGTAGTGGGAGGATGGACCACTCAAGAAAAGCCGGTGCTGGAGTTTTGCTTTAGCTGCTGAACTAAAGTTGAGTCTAGGAGGAGGTGGGCACACTTAATATTGTGCGATTTAGATAGTGTTGATTATTTTAGAAAACGAACACCAATATTACGATCAAAACTTTCCCCTCAATCGGACGAAATAAATATTCCAGACAAGATGCCTACAAAGACAGTCTCCCAAATCCCTTCTCCCTTTTATCCTTTTTATGATTGTAATGAAAAAAATATCCCTGAGTGGGTTTCTTCTGAGTTATCTTCTCAGCCAGACAAACAGCTTAGCATCCATACTTCTCTGATTTGAAGTGTGCTTGTGGGGTTGGTGCCTGCGGGACCGAGTACACATACGTGTAGGTCAGAAATCAAATTCCTCCACAGCTCCAATCATGTATGAAATCCTCATCTGTCTCCGTCATCCTAACCACTGTAAATCCCGAATTTGATTGCTCACGATTTTCATTTTATCCAATCCAATAAACCTTTCAGCGCATTTACGGACATGCTTTTTCTTTCTATGAAGCAACAGCAAAAGAAAATTAATTTTGAATAAAGCAGTCTTTAATAGCCTACACAAAATGTCAAAAGAGAGATTAGGGAGGGGAGTGTTTTCTTGTTCTTATCACCAATCATGAAAAACGATACTACTAATCATTTATTTTGCCGGCACGGGTTTTGTGGCCATGATTCATGGCAATTGTTGTCCCGTCCTAGAAAGATTGGATACAGGATTACACCTGGTAATCCTTCATCGGTGCCGCTTTCTTACTTCTTAGGCCAGTAAGATGTACACCTAGTGGTGGATTAGTGGACTTAAATATCTAAATAGCAATGGGTTCACGACTATTTAATTTCATTAATTGCAACTAATTCCAATACATATAGTATTAATTAATAGAATAAAGGAATTTATAAAGGATGGGGAGAAAATATGAAGGTGAGAGAATGCAGAAAATACACAAAGACGAAGAATAGAGAAAATATAAGGAAGATGACCCAGAGCCCATCTCCTCGCCAACCTTCTTGGAGGAGGACAATTTGGAGAGGGCAATGTAAGCAAGAGATGCTAATTTTACAATGCTCTCCTATATAGAATCAGTTCCAAACTTTTTCATTGGTGAAGAAACAGCAAGCGAACTTAATTTTCTTATTCATCACTAACATTCCTTCAAGATGGGATTTGAAGTACACAGCTCCCTTTCCTTGGATCAATTCCTCGGATGATGCGTATAACTTTACTCTATGAGCATTCTCTGCGAAGATGCTGTCATCCGAGTACTTTACTTCCATGGCTCTATAAGGGAAAATTTGAACAACTTTAAATGGGCCATACCACTTACTCTTTAACTTCCCTGGAAACAGCTTGAACTTTGAACTGAATAGGAGAACCTGCTGGCCAGGGAGAAAGGTTCTTCTTTGGATGTTCTGGTCGTGCCATTTCTAGGTTCTCTCCTTGTAGATCCTTGCACTCTCATATGCATCACGCCTCAGGTAATCCGATCCAGAGAGTTGCAGAAGTCTTTTAGCTCCTGCTGCCTCCAATTCCATGTTCAGGTGGTTAAGGGACCAATATGATTGATGCTCCAACTCCACTGGTAGATGACAAGTTTTGCCATATACCAATCTGAAAGAAGACATGCCAATAGGTGTCTTAAAAGTAGTCCTATATGCCCAAAGAGCATCTGAAAGCTTTACTGCCCAGTCCTTCCTTGAGTCACTCATTGTCTCTTCTAAAATTAATTTGATCTCCATGTTTAAAACTTCAGCCAGTCCATTAGCCTGTGGGTGATAGGGTAGTGTCACCTTGTGTCTTACCTTATATTTGATCAGGATGTTCTCAAACAATTTGTTACAGAAGTGTGACCCTCCATCACTTATAATATACCTTGGTGTTCCAAATCTAGCAAAGATGTTACTCCTCAGAAACTTGATCACCATAGCAGCATCATTAGTAGGGGAAGCTATGGCCTCAACCCACTTCGAAACATAATCCACAGCTGCAAGAGTGTACACCTGCTGCTGACTTGAAATAAAAGGGCCCATAAAGTTAATTCCCCACACATCAAATAGTTCTGCTTCCAACAGTCTCACCTGGGGCATCTCACTTCTTCTTGATAGATTTCCAACCCTTTGACACCTATCACATGCCATCAAAAACTTGTGAGCATCCTTAAATAGAGTTGGCTAGAAGAATCTGCTCTAAAGAACCTTTGATGCTGTTTTTTGCCACCAAAATGGCCTCCACACTCTTGTGAATTGCAATCCTGCAGATTAACTCCCATCTCAACCTCGAGAATACACTTTCTTATGGCTTGATCAGCACACACTCTGTACAAGTACGAGGATTCCCACAAGAAATACTTCAACTCAAAAAAGAACTTCTTTTATGATAAGTAAAGGGAGGAAGGAACTTGCACTCCAAGTAGCTCACATAATCAGAATACCAAGGCTTTGAAAGGGTGTTCATGGAAAGTACTTACTCGTCAGGGAAAGTGTCCATAATAAGTGCAGCTAATCCCATGAGGGAATTGCTTCCTTCAAGCCTAGACAAGTGGTCAGCTAGCACATTCTCAACTCCTTTCTTATATCGGATTTCCACATCAAACTCTTGTAGAAGCAACACTCACCGAATCAGTCGAGGCTTGGAATCCTTTTTGTCCACTAAGTACCTGATGGCAGCACGATCTGGATAGCATACCACCTTACTCCCAAGAATGTATGGTCTAAACTTGTTAGAGGAATAAATCACGGCTAACATCTCCTTCTCTGTGGTAATGCAGTTCAAATCAGCACTACTGAACAATGAGCATCCTACTGGCATAATAGATAGTGTGGGACATCTTATTCTTGTGCTGTCCCTGTACTGAACCAACAACATCAGAAGCATCACAAATAATCTCAAAGGCAGACTCCAATCAGGTATTGTCATGATAGGGGCAGAGATCACATGCTATTTCAAATTTTCAAAAGATGTTAAACACTCAGGTATGATATTGAACTTAGCTTCTTTTTCCAGCAAGGAACAAAGAGACTTTGCAATCAAGGAGAAATTCTTGATGAATCTTCTATAGAAGTCAGCATGATGACCAAGGAAGCTCCTCACTGCTTTCATAAAAGTGAGAGGAGGTAAGTTCTTGATTGCTTCAATCTTTGTTTTATCAACTTCCAAGCCTCTTTGAGAGACTTTGTGACCAAGAACTATCCCGTCTCTAGCAATAAAGTGACACTTCTCCCAATTCAAGACAAGCTGAGCTTCTTCACATCTTTGGAGAAACTTTGCTAGATTACTCAAGCATTGATCAAAACTGTTACCAAAGACACTGAAGTCATCCATGAATACTTCAATTATCTCCTCAATCATATCAGAAAAGATGGCCATCATACACCTCTAAAAAGGTAGTTAGAGTATTACATAGACCAAACGGTATCCTTCTTAAGGCAAAAGTCCCATAAGGGCAAGTATAAGTTGTCTTCTCTTGATCTTCTTGGGCTACTGTTATCTGATTGTAGCCATTGTACCCATCTAAGTAACTATAGAGTGCATGTCCAGCTAATCTATCCAGCATCTGATCAACAAAGGGTAGGGGATAATGATCCTTTTGTGTGGCCCTATTGAGATCCATATAATCCATACACACCCTCTAGCCAATCATTGGTCTAGTTGCAATCAACTCATCGCTTTCTGTCTTTTGAACAGTCATGGCTCCCTTCTTTGGTACATACTGCACTGGCTAATCCATGGACTATCAAAAATTGGGTATATCACCCTAGTGTCAAGCCATTTGAGGACTTCTTTCCCCACCACCTACTTCATAGCAGGGTTCAACGTCCTTTGAGCAGTTATCACTGGCTCGCCGTGGTCTTCCATCAAAATCTTATGCATACAAACTACAGGTGAGATTGCTTTAATATCAGCTAAAGTCCATCCTATAAATCCCCTGTGCTGCTTTAGAACTCTGATCAAAGATGCCTCTTCCACCTCACTCAAATACTTGCTGATCAAAATTGGTAGATCTATCCCCTCTCCTAGGAAGGCATACTTAAAGTGTTCTGGTAATGGTTTCATTTCGAGGTTAGGAGCCTTAACAAATGAATTTTGTAGAGGAGGTGGTCTCTCCCCCAAGGACTCAACCTCTATCGATCTCCATGGATGTTTTCCCTCAACCAGACTGCAAACTAATGCACCGAATACTCTTGCAGCACTTCAGGTGTCTTGTTGGTCAGACAGGTAAGTAGAGGGTCTTGACTGGAGCCCAGTTCCTCAGTCAGAGTTTATTGAAGGGATTCAATAGCATGAGAGTGGTCAGACTTAGGCACAAAGTCACTGGGCATGTGCATGGATGGATGGACACTAAAGCACACCTCTTCATCTTTTATCCTCAATCTCAACTCACCTTTCCTTAGATCAATTAAATCTCCACCAATATTAAGAAAGGGTTTTTCCAAGATAATAAGTACTCCTTGGTCTTCAGCCATGTCAAGAATCACAAAATCAACAGGGAAGATAAACTTATCTACCTTCACTAGCACATCCTCTTCCACACCTCTTGGTCTCTTCAATGACTTGTTAGCCATCAACAATGTAATTCAAGTAGGACTGGGTTCTCCCAAACCCAGCTTCTTGGAGATAGAGTAGGGCATGAGGTTGATACTGGCACCTAAATCACATAAAGTCCTGTCAAAGCTGTGCTCTCCAATCTTGCAAGGCATGGTGAAACTACCAGGATCACCCATCTTTTGAGGTATTTGTTTGCTCAGAATAGCAGAACACTCTGCAGTTAGGGGAAT
>JAOYMZ010000476.1:0-10114 GCA_025802335.1 Pinguicula primuliflora | reverse complement strand
AAAACAACAAAGTAGGTTCACCTGAGGTTCGTCCTTATCCACTGGTGGTGCAGGGAGGCTGTTTACCTCCGGTTCGCCGTCCGTAACGGATGAAGAAGAATTTTGGTGCGAGTCAGACATCTTGATTATGTGTGTGGTGAAGTTTTGCAGCAAAGGGCGCTTATGAAGACAAAAAGACACATATAGCCTATAGGAGTAGGCGTAAAGACACTTTGGAGGGCAAGAGAGTCATTTCATTTGAAAATTGGAAGGTGTGCAGAACGTATGGTCGCGTGATACAGCGCATTGTTCCGAATCTATACGTGTAAAGCAGTATGGTCGGGTGATACACGCGTGAGCAAATCAGTTTAGGGTCGGTTGAATAATTTTTTTTTGATAATGAGTGCTCTTTTGGTTGGGTTTATATGTAACGTCAGAGCCTCGACTTCTATGAGAGGAATGAATCCACTATCCGAGATGTGTGTGCGTGCTCTTTAATCCAGGCTTACTTAAGAATTAAGATTGGAAGTTGATTTAATCATTGCGTTGAGGCGTGGACCGGCTATAGTCAACGATTTAATGCAGTCTCCTCGGATAGTTGGAGCAAGAATAGTTCGACGGGTGAACCACGTCGGGTCTTTGTCGGATCGACTGATGTGTGTTAGTTCAGACTAGGCTATTCAGGAGATTAACTATGACAAAATCATGCGTTTGACAAAATCGACACAACTCGTCGAGCTAACAACGAATGCCTCAGTAAGACGGATTCATGACCATTATCTAATAAAATCTACGAATTAATCCTTTCAACCAGTATATAATAAAATCTACACGACGACTTGGAATTAATAAAACAGCAAGATACTTCCATGATTTTCATCACTGATTCTGAAATAGCGTTCACCAATACAGATTTTCTCTTCACCTTTGATACAACCCCATTTGGGATTGCTATAAGAGTTGGATCGAACACAATCAGGAGATAGCAAAGTCCATTAGGGACAACTCACTTTATCCCGAAAGACACACGAGCACCACTTCACTGGACGGAATCAGAGAAGGAAGCGATGTTGGCAACCATGTGTTACGAATGGTTTTCTTGTAATTGTTGTATCTATTTATATAGAACAAGATCTTGAATGATCATAGAAAAGACTACACGCGCAGTCTATGAAAAGACTACTCGCACAGTCTATGAAAAGTTTTAGAATTTCACGAAAAGATTGCATGCGCAGTTTTTTTGGGATAAGTATTAAAATAAATAAGTAATTTGGGTTTAGGATTTAGGATTTAGGGTAAGGGCCCGACTGAGATATCCGGGTTTGCACTTAGCCGTCAGCCATGAATAGAACAACACAGATGTTGTACTTAACTTAATATAGATTATTGGAGTGCGGATGCCTCATCCAGGTTAACCACGAATGCGTAGTTTTATCGATTGACGAGTTATTTTCGACTTTGCTATTCGGGTATTTAATTATGGCTAAAATATATATAACTCTAATTACTCTATTTGACATGCTAAGTGAGTATGAATGGACAAACATGCATGTGAATACATTAGTTTTTATCGGGTGCTAAGGGAACCCGTGGGATTGAATACTTTTTTCAAGTAGATTGGAAACAAAGAGACTACATTACATAACTCGTAGGAGTAACTTGTCTTGGATGTGAATCAATCATATATTGTTCGTCTAACGATTTATACAGGCGTTAAACGAAGTTTAAACTGTGTATGAATGATGAATTATATACCACAATTATGAGTCCATGCTTATTTAACGGATTGTAATTGTTTAGTATTATTTTTTAGGATCCGACTGCGTTATCCGGGTTTACCACATATAGTCGTGCTCTTAACCATAGTTGGAGCATGAATGACTCATCTGGAATAACCACGATGAGTAGCGGTCTTGTCGATTGCATTGTTTTTGTTTTTTACTAGTTTAGGGCCCAACTGAGGTAATCGGGATTACCACGTATAGTCGAGCTCGTACCGTCAGGTG
The DNA here is from genome assembly GCA_025802335.1 of Pinguicula primuliflora. Lineage (NCBI taxonomy): Eukaryota > Viridiplantae > Streptophyta > Magnoliopsida > Lamiales > Lentibulariaceae > Pinguicula > Pinguicula primuliflora. The sequence goes on along the minus strand of JAOYMZ010000476.1, from coordinate 8,129 downwards.
TGGTTAGAACCTAAATTATAGTATAGTTGGAGCACGAACGACTCTTTTGGGATAACCACGACTGTCGTGATCTTGACGTTTGGTTTGTTTAATAGTTTAGGGCCCGACTGTAATATCCGGGTCTACTGCGTATGTTGCTCTCTTAACATGATAGTTGGAGCACGAATGTCTATTCCGGGATAACCACGACTGGTTGCAGTCTTGTCGAGTACTTTGTTTATTTAATAGTTTAGAGCCCGACTGTATTATCTGACTTTACCACGTATACTGCGCTCTTAACATTATAGTAGGAGCACGAATGTGTCTTTCAGGATAACCACGATGAGTCGCGGACTTGTCGATTGCTTTATTTGTTTAATAGTTTAAGGCCTGACTGCATTATCCGAGTTAACCACATATGTTGCACTCTTAACATGATAGTTGGAGCACGAATGTCTCTTTCGGGATAACCACGATGGGTCGCGGTCTTGTCGATTGCTTTATTTGTTTAATAATTTAGGGCCCGACTGAGCTAACTGAGATTACCACGTATAGTCGAGCTCGTACCATCAGACGTGGATAAGAACCATGGATTACAGGATTGTTGGAGTACGAATGACTCTTCCAAAATAACCACGACTAGTCGCAGTCTTGTCGATTGCTTTGTTTGTTTAATAGTTTAGTGTCTGACTGCATTATTCAGGTTTACCATGTATGTTGTGCTCTTAACTTGATAGTTGGAGCACAAATGTCTCTTCCGGGATAACCACGATGGGTCGCGGTCTTGTCGATTACTTTGTTTGTGCAAGAGTTTAGGGCCCGACTGCATTATCCGGGTTTACCACATAGTCACGTGCATACCGTCAGACATGAATAGAACAATCACGGATGTTGTGCTTATTACAAGATAGCTATACACGAAAGCTTCTTCCGGGATAAACACGATGGGTTGGGATCGTGTCGAACGCTTTGTTTGGAGCACGAATGTTGTTTCTGAGAAGTCGGGATTGTATCGGCTGTTGTGCTTATTCCGCCATGTCGATTTGTATGAAAAGGCAAAACATGAAAAGATGTGATGTTGCCGTGCTCATACTATTAATAATATCGATCTCATCCTCTCAATTCTTCATCTTATTGCTGAACTTGCAAAGATAAAAATGTCGAATCGATAATGACACGATGTCTCCCTCACTCCCATGCACGTAGACGTTGCAGCCTCCCCTACTCCCGCACACATAGACGTTGCAGCCTCCCCTACTCCCGTGCATGCCGACATTGCAGCCGCCCGTACTGCTGCACAAACAGTTGTTGTAGCTGTCCTTACTCCCACGCACGTGAAAGGAGACATCCCCACTCCATCTCCAGTTTTCATTATCTTGGATGAAGACGACGAAAAGGATGATGAGGAGGAGGATGAAGACGGTGAGGAGGAGGAGGAGGATCTGGATGACAACGAAGATGACGATTATGATGGTGATGATGACGGAGATGAAGATTATGATGAAGACGAGATGATGACGGAGGAGGCTGAGGAGGAGGAGGATGAAAATGAGAACTCCGACGAAGGCGATGAAGACGTTGATGAGCTACCCACTGAATACTCCGACTCATCCAACGATTCATGGAGAGTGTGGTCCCCGCATTCATGGATTTCAAGGACGAGTCCGGCACCATCACCACCGCCTATGCCGGATTCATGGATGAGTCCGGCCAGTGATGGTAGTCAATTTTGGTAGCAAACATCTTAAAGATAAGAAGATTTTGTAAATTACGGATAGTTGTAAAATTATGGATGATCTTTTACTTTCAAAAAAATTGGAATCTTATAAAATAAAGTTATCATCATCTGCAAATAATAGAACACAGAGCATCGTATGTAAATGGTGGGAAATCATAGAGTCGGGTCTCACGACGAAATTGATCGTGGTAAAACTGAATGAATGAACGACGACTAGTCGCGTGAGACACGAAATAATCCGTTCACTTTCACGCTCTCATTCTTATAATTTAATGAAGCAATCCTACTGTAAATATCATACGGAAGTGTAAATCTCACAAGAAAATGCATAACACATCTCTCGATTGTAACGATAGTGTCATAAATCAGCTAGAATTCGGAGTCAAACGCACCTTCAACAAATAAACCAGTTTAAAATGCACCCTTTTCACACTGGGGTCGTCAATGATCTTTTTATCTTACTTTCTAAATACATTTTCGGACCAGTCATTGAGTCGGGAGGGATGAAGAAATGGAAAAATGAAATTGAAAAAATGCAATTTTTCGATCACCATATTTCCGTACGGTCGTAGATAGATTTGACGGGAATGAGTATTGTTAAGTTAATTGAGTGATTAGTAGTAATTATTTAGTCGTAAACTAAAATATATTCAATTTTTTATTTATTTTTAAAGATAGAAGTTATATTTCCAATTTTTTTTAAGGTTATTTATTTCTCACAAGGTTACTTTTGCGAATGACCCATAAAAGTACTCGTCCGTAATTTACCAAGCAATCTTTTACCAAAATGGGCTAACTGTATCATATGGGCTAACAATGCCAAAGCCAAAATATTACTCGCTGGCGAACCACCGTAATCGATTGGACATGGAGTGTAGAACTCTGTTCGAAAAGTATGTCGCTTAGCCCGGCTAGGCGCCACTTAGACGTTAGGTGGTCGCCTTCTACCTTGCCCGAATATCGCCTAATCACTGATGTAAGGGCGCATAAGCGGGCGCCTAGGCACTAGACGAACCCTGACCACCCTGGGGCCGCCCAACGCTTTCTCGAACACGGGTGTAAAATGTTTGAAATCCATATTATCCACCTCAAACTATATGACTAACTAGAGCTTTACAGTAAACCCTAAACCTTAAACTCCTAAACCCATATTTATTCTCTAGAATCTACTTTTAGATTTAATTATTTTATTCGCTATTTTTATTTAATTAGAATTAAGAACAATTCTAAACAATTTCTAATGTGTTTACAATAATATAGTTCGGTACTTAAATATTCACTCGTGCACTAATTCCCACCCCAAATCATTTGAGAGTCGACCCGGGACTTTTTTACTCTCTATACAAGTGTAGAGTTGTCTTGGTATTATAAATGTAAATTTGGTAGGATTGTGACATTCCATATAATCCACATCAAAATTTTGGCATATGCATGCTTGAACAATCACGCAGAATTGGTATATTATTAAATCAATATACCAATTATTTGGATCTATTTTGATATAGCTAAATCAAAATGTATGACTAATTCATGACAAAATCTAAAACCACAAATTTACCGTGTAAAAAAATAATACAAATTTCAGTTGGTGAAATCAAAGAAACCACATCACATCTGGAAGTCGATCATAAATTTTGATATCAACAACTGAAATTACTCCCAAAATAGTTTACCAAATTCGCATTTTTACGCCGGAAATAATAGAAGAATGTTTCTGTAATTTCTGGTTAATGATATTTTTGTTGACTAATAGAAGAATTTTGGATATGTGAAGACGAAGACCTGCCAAAAGGAAGTGAATACAACCCAAAATTATACTTACCTGAATGAATGGAGTCCGGCAAGAGAAGATAAAACTTGATAAAAGTTTCTTCAAAGTGCTATACGGCACGAGATAACACATGCACCACAAGCACGACAACACACAGGCGCGTGAGGTTGAGCCCCACACGGACACATGTGGGACCCAATACATGTGCCCCTGCCGTATAGCACAACTCAAGTTTCTTTCAAATATGATAGTGCAAGTATTATATAGCATGGCCTCTCAAATATCCGTACAAAACATTTTAGAGATGGTAGAATTCTGTTTACAGAGATGAACACACCCGGGCATGAACAAGCAGTGATAAGAGTACACAATCTCGCAGCATTTTCCCAACAGCTTCCGAAGAACAATAGCATGAAACAACGCCTAGCGTTGAAAGTTGATCGAATACGAACCTGTATTTGGATCTTTCACGGCTTTAAAGTTGTCAACACTCATTCCAAAACGGCCTAGAATGGAATTCCCCATTTCTTTTAGTTTGCCTGTTGTCATAGATAACCCCATATTATTATTCTTATGGAGAGAACACATTGCAAAAATATTAATCTAGGGAGACAACGCCATAGACAACAATTGCTAGAGAAACTCGAGGGGATAAATCAATCTATATTATTAAAAGAGTATGCAGAGATGAACAGAGTTTGGCTCACCAATCATTTCCTCTTTCATCTTTTCTCGTTTTTCATCTGCTAGTGGCTTCAAGCGGATGATAGTTCTCCTAGCTTGGTCATTTGATGGATCCAGTTCTAAGATTTTAGTCATGTCTGCAGGAAAAAAAATTGAGAGAAGGGAAAAAATCGACCTCAAGCAAAAACGTCCATTAATGAGTATTGGTCCAGTTCAAAGTAGAAACGTGAGACCAAGAGAAAGATAGAGAACACAACGGTGCGGGACCAACTAATGGGTGGGGCTACATAGTCACTCAGGGATATCTTGCTTCTTAACAATACCTGCAATCGATTCCTCGTAATGCTCAAGTTTTTCATGAGCCTCCCCTCTTCTCACAAGAGGTTTCATGTAATTAGGATTCAGCTCTAGCGCCTTTGTACACTCCGTGATAGTCTCTTCATATTTTCCCTAAAACAGAAATATGTATGTGCATCTCAGACACCATTGGCATTAAAGAATATACGGGAATGTGATGGAAGTTACCAGCTTCGAGAAACACGCAGCTCTGTTAGCATGGCACATCGAGCGCACTTCACTAGATGCAGAACCATCAGGGGCAATTTGTACTGCAAACTCATACTTCAACAATGCCTCATCGTAGAGGCCTTCTTTAAACAAAGAATTTCCCTCATTTTTTGCATCATTTGCTCGTGCTAAGGTTTCCTACTTCTCCAAAAATACATAAAACTAGTATAAAGAATAAATGAATCTATAAAACAATTAAACGAAGCTACTTTCAATTTCAGTAGAAACTAGGCTTGTCTAGCATAAGAAGAACCTAAATTGAAAAGCGAAGTTACAGGAAGATCACAATCATTAACACCTAATTAACACAATTATCGTTAAAAATATTTGTAGACTTCAATCAAAAAACCTATCAATCATGTAGAGTCAATTGCGGTATTCCGGCATGTATAACAATGCTAAAAGAAGCTCCAAACCTACAAGAAAATTGGTTAATTAAGTACCTCAATAGCTTCAGTATCGATAATTCCAGTCTTTTGGCAATCTTCTTCCTTGACCTCGCGGCTAACCTCATCATCGCCACGTTTAACACTACCAACATTACCGCGATCAGAAACACTGCCCTCACTACTGTTTGAATGGTTTCCGGACTCTGTAACGATGTCATTAAGCTCTGTATCGCTGGCGGTCTCGTAGCCATCGGAATTGTAACCCTTCGGCTCCATCGCTGGCGCTGAACGCGGGTTTGATTTGATATCCTTATCATCAGAGCGTTCTTCTTCGATCACCGCCATAATTTTGCACGCACCAAGAAGATACAAAACCCCAAATTCGCTACTCCCCCTGACACTAGAACGTATAACTACTACTATCTTGTCTCCTCATGCGTTTCAGATGATTCGAGAAAATTCTCATTTCCCTGTCAATTGGACTCTTCGGTTTCAGGGCTAAGCGACGTCGTATGAGTTCCGCGAGATAAGATAGTTGCGTGATGAATTGGCCTGGAGGCCCAAATTTATGAATGGGCCTGACCAGTACGCAACTACACATAATATTATTCCTTGCACGGGCGGAACTATGTAACGGCAGCTCGAGGAAATCCGAGATCGATTTTGGTCAGTCCAATGAATTTCAAAGCCAGCTCGAGGTGAAAAAATATTTCTAAAGGTTCAGATCGGGGTGAAAATATTTTCTAAGTATGCCCTTGAATTTCCTTGATCTATATTGCCTCACAGTAGTGTGGGAAAATTTTGAATTAGCAATCTCCTAATTTAAACCACTTGCTTCTTAATTTTTGAAAAATAAATTATAAATCCATCTTTCATTGTTGTAATCAATTCTGTGTTCTGAGAATGTATACCCACGCCAAAATCAGTGTTCGAATGTAGAGGGCAAATTTTTTCTATGGCACGCCATTTTTATAAAATGTCATTGTCCGGCATTCGGAAGATCGAGAGTAAGCCCGGCTTTGCGAAACCGGGACTTACTAATTACCGGGTTTGCGAAATCGGGACTTGCTAATTACCGACTTTGCAAAAGGCGTGTCTCGTTAATATCATTAATGACGGTGATTCGGAAGATTCCGGCTTTGCCACAAGCGGGAATAATGCTGGCCAGGGCCTATCCAATTACGCGGTGTTAGAGTTAATTATCCTACACCGGTTACAAACAGATAAATGAACTAGTATATAATGATATGTGATGGTTACCTCTATTGTCTTGGTACCTAGGCTTTTAAGAGCGTAAGCCCACATTCATTATATACTGGCTCACGCGCACACACATGCACGGATCCGAACCCACCGGGTCGGGTCTGCTCCAAATTTTAACTTGGTATCAGATCTCACTATGATCTAACGACCGAAAAAAGATCCATGGGCCCCCTCTATACACCTATCCACACAAAAAAAAATTGAGAAAAAAGGGTAAACCCAATAACACAAGCTACATAAATAAAGGCCACGATTGTTGATGGACCTCTAGAGCCTCTGAGGTTAATTGGGCTAGCCCAGATAATATAAATAATCAAGTCTCAACAGGGCTTGCCCAGTTGGACTTGCGGGGAGGGTGTTAGAGTTAATTGTCCCACACTGGTTACAAACAGATAAATTGACTAGTATATAATAATATGTGATGCTTACCTCTATAGCCTTGTACCTTGGCTTTTAAGAGTGTAAGTACACATTCATTATATATTGACCCACGTGCACACATACGCACAGGCCCGAACCCATCGGGTCGGGTCTGTTCATTTTGGGATCAATACTTGGGATTTTCCCGGAAACAATTACGAGAACCTCGAAAATATTCATCGAGACCTCCTGAAACAAATCCCAAATTGGACCAAACTTCGCATGGGCCCATCGGGCCAATTCACTCCGGACTTTCCTGAAAATACTCTCGGGCCTCAGACCGCCCGCTCCGATACCATGTTAAGAAAACAGACCTGCCTCTCTCTGGGCTCGAGCCTCGTGTGCGCATGTGCGCGTGTGTGGGCTAATATAATTAGGAAGGTGGGCAACCCTCATTAAAACCATAAGCCGACCCGTAAGTACGGGTCACTGGGCCTTGGAGTAAATCGAGCCCGTAAAGGGACGAAATATGAGTATTGGGACGAAATATGAGTATTGTACCCATTGCTTACGACAAGGACACAATAATGATTCATGTAAAGTTCTCCATCGAGAATCACCAAAACCAGCAAATATCAAATTGCAGCTGCGAACCAGCAAAGGAAAAGCACCAACTACTACTGTATACAAAGAGAAAACTGTCTCGACTGCTCCTAAGGCTGTCACACCACAGCTTGATGCGGTCTTTTCTCACCCGGAGGTTGATGCTAATTTATTAGCAAAGACCTCCGGGCAAGGTAACCTTCCTGCCAATATGAATGCTACTGTTACTTTAAGTCCAGCTCTGCCTCATGAAGAGATCGTTAATGACGGAGAGAAACATGACACCCCTATTATGGTACAACATCAGGCGAAAAGCTCCAGCAAATCTCGGAAGAAAAATGTTGTCGCGAAGGCTAACTCTGTTTCCCAGTCAGCTCTTCAATTCGCCCAGTATACTGTCCTTCCTCTTGCACAAAATAATACAAACATGGAGGACGCAGCTACTGCTGATACAGGAGTGACTCCCACACTGTCACCTAAAGATTAGGATCATGCTATTATACTAGTTAGCGATAAGATGCCATCAGACAATATTGATGAGCAGGACTGTTGAGGGTCCCTCCTCACATAGGGGAGGAAGAGTCTCAGCAATAATGTTGGTTTGAAAAGTTGGTTCTGCAAGCCAAAGGTTTTACAAAAGTTGCACATGAAATTTTAAGATGGTTGCGGGAACTTTTCAACATAGACTGCTGATCTCTGCCTATAAATAGGACGCAAATATTCAGTTTACAACATAGAACCAACAACACAGAACCACAACACAAACGAGAAGGTG
>JAOYMZ010000475.1:0-25667 GCA_025802335.1 Pinguicula primuliflora | reverse complement strand
CAAGGCAAGTTCTGAGGTTAAAACTTCATCAGCACAACACAATTTGATCCGACTTTGTACTGTTTTGGTAGGTTTTGTTTTTTAGCAGATGGTTTTCACCCAAAACCACTTGTTGTACATACTTCTTTGAGTTTTAATATAAAATTTTATTTGCTTGGCTAAAAAAATAAATCCACCCAAATAATAATAATAATAAAACAATAAATACATCGAAAGCAACATCAAAGTGAATATCAAATTGAAATGCACGATGCACTGATAATTATTGCGGTGTCCGATTTGAATTTCGATCAACGATGAAATTGTACCGGATAAATTATATTCCAAAAAAAGGAGAGAGAAAAATAGTTTATTATTTTAATAATATAATAATCATAATAAATGAAATTTTAAAATCGAACCATTTTGAAAAAGAAACTCCGATAAGATGCCTTTTTTCGTCACGTGGCAGTGCATGATTGGTTCGCCTATCATGCTCCAAAATTTTGGCTACGACTTGAGCCATCTTAATATATAGATTACCCGTGATTGAAATCATAGTCAACACTTTGAAGACAAACTGCATGTCCAGAATTATGGTGCTTCATTGAGTTAGAGACAAAGTGCATGGGGTGCATAAAAAGGAGGTACCTCAATCCAGTTCATAATTCATTAATATTGGATCAGCGTATTCTTCCTCAACAGGAATATCTGGTGGAGGCATTATAATGCGTAACTCTGATGGTAATATTATCTCCGCCAGATCCTAGAAGCTGGAGAGTGATTCGAAGATAACTCAAGGGGCGGACACACTTATACATGGACTGCAATACAGTCAGGCCGTCTAAATACAATCCCTGCAAAAGAAGATATTCGATCAAGAGTTGTTGAGATGCATAACCAATAGTGAAGACTGTAGATAGCGCATCAGAAGTAAGGTATGCACAGCAAAAAAACTCGTAGAGGATCAGACAAACTTACTTCTCGTATTTTGCAGGCAATAAGCAAACAAGGTGGTAGCTGAATTGGCAAGATGGGGAGCAACGACCGAAGGAGAATGCAGTATCACTTCCAACAACATCCCGAACAGGATTGCAACTCTAATCAATATGGACAAACTCCAGGTGGTAATCAGAACATAAGGAAGTCGTGCATCAACATATTCCGAACTGTCGGAACACATAGCAAGTACTGATGCCTCACTCCAGGAAGCCAGTTATGGTATATATATCATTGTCTATCTATCTGCAGGTCAGATATACTCAACCAGTCTCAAATTTCAACACTTAAACATATCAAAGAACCTTGTAATAACATTTGAACAATAGACTAGTGACATGTATGAATTCATAAGGTCTTGGTGGCCTATAGAACTTCTAGTCATACATTCTTAAGGTCTGTAAGAATATTACGGGTTCGACAAGAACTCTTTTTAATCATTAACACGTAATCCCGCTTCAACGAGTTTGAATTAAAAAAGAAAAAAAGAAAAGAAATCATAGTGAGAAATAAATGTTGACAAATACGAAAATAATAAATTCACTAAAATGTCATATCCTAAATTATTACTCGTAGATGAGGCAGGACCGTAGTAAATGTATTAAATTTGCAAATAAAATAAATATTTACATGAATGAAGAAATTACATAAAAAAAATCATGCTAAAGTGCACTTTTTTTTTACTGCTTTGTGTTTGTGACCGTGGTATGTTTTTTTAGTACGAAGAGGATGGAGAACAGTCTGGGTACTCAAATCCGTTGAAGGCGGTACAAAGTTTTAAAAAACCTGTTCTTTTTAACCATATGAAACTAATTTATTTCATTACTGGTTGTGAAGGGAGGCGTAGTCTCCGTAAACTAAGAGAAAACTGAATATAAAATGAAAACTAAGAGAAGGAGAAACGATGTGCCCAATTCCGTCAACGGACGATCCTAGTGGCAGGAATTGACTTGAGGGCAAAAATTGAGGGCAAAAACTGAGGGCGACGGAGCCGTCACCATATATATATATAAGAGAAATGATAGCTGTACTACATTCAAACCAAACAACCTAATCGAATAGTTCAAAATATGCTAGCGGGTCCCACCACACACACATCAAATGGTGTTACTGTGCTAAGTTTGCACTATTCGGTTCCCTTTCTTCGGTTTGGTTGTAGTTCAAATAGCACAGCTCTAATAAAAAGGAACATGTGTTGAATATGAAATAATCGTCCATTCTTTTGGAGATAATTATCATAGCCGACTGATCCGTTTTAATATGTAGAAATAGATATTTTATTTTATAATTTTGCATTAAATAATGATATGTCTAATTTGTTGATTGCAATAAGTCAAATTGACTAATATAAATATGAAATTGAGCTGCAACCAATCACCATAAGCTTATAGTTTTAATGAAGGTAACTCACCTTCCTAATTAAATTAGGCCACATACGCCCACCTACGCACACGAGATCCGAGCCCAGATATAGGGGGCCTGTCTTCTAAAATGGTATAGAGTGGGCGGTCTGGGGCCCGAGAGTATTTTCAGGAAAATTTTCGAGTATTGGCCCAATTTTGGGCATTATTTCAGGAGGTTTTCATGATTGTTTTCGAGGTACTCATAATTCTGTTTGGAAGATCAATGGTTTGGAACATATAGGTTCAGCAAAAAAGTGCACGGTACAACAAGGTTGCGGAGGAGAGGAAAACAATGTTGTAGACGAGAATGCTAACTATAGGGAAACAAGGTTGTAGATGCTAAACTGGACAACAATGGTTTAGTGTTTTGAAGTATGCTCTTTTGTGATATCTAAAGCTCAATTATTCTCAGAGTTTATCTCCAACTCTGAACTGATTGATATCCCTCCTACTGATGCTGACTTTACCTGGTTTAACTTGGATGGTTTAGGGGCAGTTCCTAAAGATCAGTTGGTTGAGTAGTTGGCCAAAACTACTATTATCACACTAGACCGCTCTCTTTCAGAACATGCCCCTATCTTGTTATCTGAAGGTGCAAAGGACTGGGGTCCTACACTGTAACGGACTCAATTCTTGGTACGAAAATTAGAGGGTTCGCTATAGCAGTTTGGGCCTCCGGCCCACACCCAAGCCCAACATATAAGCTAAATACTCAAATAATTCCAAGTCTTCTCAATTCAAACCAAATCATCCCAAATGGAGTTCAAGTCTAATTATTTCAAGAACTGGAGTACGCGTGACAAAATCCAAAGATTCGATACAACGTCAAATAGCAAAATACGACAATGCATAAAAGTCTCCCAAATCAGCAATGATGTCCATCACAAAGACTAGTTATCACCTTCGTTCTTCGGGATACCTGAATCTGCAAATAAGATTTATACAATAGAAACCGTGAGCCCAATTGACCCAGTAGAAAGGTTTCTCGCGATATAAATAAAATTGCCAAGCATCACTTAAGACACATGATGGTTCCCATTGTATTTGCCCGCAAGGGGATTTCGGCTCACGGCCGTCGACTCACATTTATAATCTGACCCACATAACCACAAGTAGCAAATAATGACGGCATGGATATCACATATTAAACCTGCACAACGTGAATGCCAAATGGCCGAAACGTAACTTCGTCAAAAATAATGCACCTATCCTTTTATTTCATTTAAACTAACCAAGGAACTCATACACGTTTAACCTCAAAGTTTACAGCCATACAGCCGACTTAATCAGCCCAGAACTCATCTCGTTTCTCGGTCACGGTAAGAACATGCAAGCTCGCAACATATACAAGTAAACTTGGACATAGTTATTCCACCGCACTGTTTTCAGCTAGTTCACAGAATTCGTATGGCATGGTATTTAAACTGAAATTCAAGTCTAGCAGAGGACTTATTCATTAAACACAGGGCAGTATAACAATTTCATGAAATTTCACGCCGTCAGTTCATCCAAGACCAACCACCCGGAGATGGCCCACTGTTCAATCCTCGTCTATGGGATGAAGGTCGACGACCCTGCTCCAACAGAGTAGACGAGCTTCACGACCACACGTCCATTGCCCAGCCCTCCTTTCCGGCCAAACCACGCTGTCACGCAGCAGAACTGATGCCACCCATCACGTTTTTCCTCAGAATCTGCCTGAATTTCTGTTTAATGAACTCCACACATTGTAACTCAGATTTACTCTGCGTACGTGATCAGCGATTCACAGATAAGTGCATAAACAAACCACATAGGAAGATCATAAGTATCATTTAACAATTCCTAGCAGTCTGAACGGAATCTCTCAACATAAAACCTTTGCTATTCTATAAACGACCAGATACAGGAAACTGACGTAATACAGGAAGCTTGAAATCTAAGCTCAAATAACATTTGGTAATATCTGAGGGAAAATTGTTGAAACAGAAGATATGAAAAGGACTGGTTTACAATCTGGTGATCAAGATCAGTGGTCCAAGGAGGGAAAGAAACATGTATATACGGAAGAGTGTGAAGAAACCTAATCTTGTATCTTATAGTGTTTTTTTATTCTTAGTTTGTTAGACTAAAATGGGTGAGCCCATTGGGCCAAATGAAAGTGTGTATATAAATATAACTTACACTGTGTACCAAGAGTTTAGGAGGAAATGTTTTTGGAAGTATCTTTACTGTTCGAAATACTATTTTACTGTTGGCTTTAGCTTGATTCTTCCAGGTGGTTGAATTTGTTTTAAGGCTGCAAGTTACTGCATCAGAATTGTTCTTGTGTTTGGAGTAAGTGTCACTGACATCGATTCGATTTTGCTCAAGTTTTACATGGTATCCGAGCACGGTTGTTTGCAAGATTTATGTGGGTCTTGACCCTCTCTTCCTTATAATACCTTTGCTGCTATTTTCTGCTGTGTCTTTGGTGTTATCGCTTTGCTTACTGATATATTTCTCCTTTGCTGCAATCTTTGCTTTATTTCTGTCGCTCAAACCTACATGATTTCTCTCTGCGGTTTCTCAGATCTTGCTTCACTGCATTCCGCTTCTTTTCTTGGTTAGCCAAATCAGCTGTGTTTCCCTCTGCAAAATATGGTCTTTCTTCCTTACTGAGATACCCGAAGCCTTCTTAATTATTACTTGCCCAATTTTTTTAGATGACAGAAACCTACCTGACTCTTGGGATAAGTACTGCCAACAGAAGAAAGATAAATCAATCTGTGCGAGGTTATGGAGTTACTGTTGGTAGTGGAAGAATAGTGATGAGGTGTGCGCATTGTGGTGTTCGGGGCACACAATTTCCAACTGTTTCAAGCTCAAAACATGTAATTTTTGCGGAGCCAAAGGGCATGTGGCTAATAGCTGTTTCAAGAAACAAAGAAGACAATTTTCTCAAGGACTTTACAGTGATCAACCTAGTCTTGATGACATAATGAAGTTGATTCAACCGCAATGCTTCCAATTAGAGGCACTCAAGAGTGCTATTCATCTTTAAAATAACCCTCTATCAGTGGTGCGCGATGAATTAGAGCATACGGGCCAAAAGTTCTTGCGTGCTCTGTCTGTGTCCTCCTTAATTACACCTGGATCTTGGGTAATAGATACTAGAGCAACGAGCCACATGTGCAGGGATCTACATCTTATGCACTCCTGTATACACTTGTCTTCTACCATATTTGTCAAACAGGCAAATGGGGCGATTGCTCAAGTGAATCAGATAGAGAAAAACACACTCAACCCTTGTTTAATTCTCGAGAATGTCTTATTTATTCCCACATTCCAGTTCAACGTGATTTCTGTCTCCAAATTGTCTACCACCTCTCATGTATTTTTTTCTTTCTTTCCGACTTATTGTCTTGTGCAGGATCTTATCTCTAAAGAGGTTCTTGCCATGGGAAGGGAGTTTCATGGGCTATATATTTTGGATCCTTTTTGTGCTAAAGAGCCATGCAGACTAACTACTTCAAGTATTCGGTCAACTCCACTCCCTTTGAAATCAGCATGTGTTTCAAAGTCTCTCCTTTCTAATGTTATAAACTCCAATGTGTCTGATTCTTTATGGCACAATAGGCTTGGCCATCCTTCCCATGATGTGTTGAGACGTTTGTCTCCTACTACCCACACATGTAAGTTACAACTTCCATGTGATGCATGTCACAAAGGCAAACAGACTCGATTACCCTTTCCTCAACATGTTTGTCATACATCTCGCCCATTTGAACTTGTACATGGCGATGTATGGGGCCCCTATGCCATTGCCTCGCTTACAGGGGCAAGATATTTTCTCACCTTGGTCGATGATTACAGTAGAGGGACATGGGTATATCTCATGAAGGATAAAACACAGGTTGTACCTTTCTTGCACAACTTTGCTAAAATGGTGGGCACTCAGTTTGGCTCAGTGATTAAGACTATCCGTACTGACAATGGATCCGAGTTCTTGAACAAGGCTTGCCATGAATTCACTACATCTTTGGGTATTATACATCAAAAGACTGCCCCTTATACTCCACAACAGAATGGAGTGACTGAGAGAAAGCATCGTCATTTGCTGGAAGTAACTCGAACTTTGATGTTTCATTCAAATTCGCCCAAGAAGTTTTGGGGTGATGCTGTACTCACTGCAGCTTATCTAATTAATTGCCTTCCTACAGCCACCTTGCAATGGAGAAGTCCCCATGAGGTATTATTTGATCACGCTCCAGACTTATCAAACTTGAGAACTTTCGGGTGTTTATGCTATGTTTCAAATACCAAGCCCCACAAGACGAAATTGGATGCCCGTGCAAGTCGTTGTATATTCATTGGTTATTCCACGGTCAGCAAAGCCTATCGTGTGTTTGATTTGGAAGATCAAAGTGTGATCATCTCACGAGATGTAGTTTTCTATGAAACCATATTTCCTTACAAACAGAACTCCCCTGCTTCTTCCATTTCCCTTGATTCTGTTTCAACACCTTATCGTGTGCCTACACATACTCCTCTCCCACTTCTGCCTACACATACTCCTGATCCTGTGCCTACGTCTTCATCAACTAATTCCACCATCCCTGCTGATGAACCAACACATACTCTTGATCCTGTGCCTTTGTCTACCATCCCTACAAATGAACCAACACAACTTGATATCCCAATTCAGCCTATTGAAACTCAGCCAGCAACTGTTCCATATCATACAGATATATCTGAGCCCACCTTGTCACAAACTCTTTCCATTCAACCTACTCGCAAATCCACTCGTCTTATCTCTCCTCCTGCATGGCACAAAGACTATGTTATGCACTCTATCACACCTGCTTCAGCTTGCCTTCTAACCAAAGATAATTGCTTAGAACCAAGTACATATAGCAAGCTGCTACAAAACCGAAATGGGTACGAGCAATGGCTGAAGAAATTGATGCATTACACAAGAATCAGACTTGGATCTTGAGATCTCTTCCACCTGGAAAGCGTACGATCGATTGTCGCTGGGTCTATAATGTTAAACTGAACCCTGATGGTTCTATCTCGCGCTACAAGGTGTGCTTAGTAGCCAAAGGCTACAATCAGGTTGAAGGCATAGATTTTCAGGAGAATTTTTCTTCGGTGGCTAAGCATACATCAGTGAGACTACTCTTAGCTGTGGCAATTGGTAGAGGATGGTTTATTTTCCAAACGGACATCAACAATACCTTCTTACATGGCAAATTGGATGAAGAGGTATATATGGATCCACCTCTTGGATATAAAGATGCAAAGCCAGGAGAGGTATGTCTTCTAAAATGCTCTATATATGTCCTAAAGCAAGCCTATAGGCAATGGAATAAGGCCTTGACTGATAGTTTACTGTAGTATGGTTTCTGCCAATCTCCCCATGATCATTGTCTTTTTACTCTCACTAAGCAAGACAACTTCATTGCACTTCTAGTTTATGTGGATGATGTATTGTTAACAGGTAATTCTGTGGATGAATGCACTTCTATTCGTAAGTATTTGTACACGCATTTCAGCTTGAAGGATCTTGGTGATGCACGATATTATCTTGGACTGGAACTTCTCCAATCTCCTACTGGTGTTTATGTCACACAAAAAAAGTATCATGGATATAGTTGCCGATTATGGAATGAGTGACGCTGAGTCCTCAACTACTCCTTTACCTCCAGGGACACGGTTTTCAGCATCAGACTCTTCACCACCAATGATAGATCCTTCAGTCTACCGTACATTGTTGGGAAGGTTTTTGTATCTGAATTTCACCCGGTCGGATATAAGCTATTCTGTTCAGCACCTAAGTCAGTTTATGCAAGCTCCACATCAGAATCATTATCAAGCTGCCTTGCACATTGTGTGATATCTAAAAGGATGGCTCATCTTGGGCTCTTTTTCCCTGCTGAGATTGATCTGCTTCTACGGGGATTTTGTGATGCGGATTGGGCCTCTTTTCCAGATTCACGTCGCTCACTGACAGGTTATGTGATCAAGTTAGGAGGAGCAACAATTTCTTGGAAAACCAAGAAGCAATCTGTCGTGTCCTGATCCTCTGCAGAGGCTGAATACCAGAGTCTTGCCACTACTGCCTGTGAGTTGAAATGGATTTCTTTTCTGTTACACGACTTACAAGTTCATATCTCTTTGCCTATCCATCTCCATTGCGACAATCAAGCCACTCTTCACCTTACTCTTAATCCAGTTTTTCACGAGCGAACGAACCATATTGAGTTGGATTGTCATTTTGTCCGTGATCTGTATAAGACAGGTTTCCTTCTCCCTTTATGTGCCTTCATCTCATCAACTTGCAGATCTTTTTACCAAAGATTTGCCTCTACCTGTGTTTGCAAATTTATTGGCCAAGATGGGCCTTGGTCTTTCGCCCCAGCCTCCATTTTGCGGGGGGAGTGTTGAAACAGAAGATATGAAATGGGCTGGTTTACAATCTGGTGATCAAGATCAGTGGTCCAAGGAGGAAAATAAGCATGTATATACGGAAGAGTGTGGTCCAAGGAGGAAAAGAAGCATGTATATACGGAAGAGTGTGAAGAAACGTGATCTTGTGTCTTATAGTGTTTTTTTATTCTTAGTTTGTTAGACTAAAATGGGTGAGCCCATTGGGCCAAATGAAAGTGTGTATATAAATATAATTTACACTATGTACTAGGAGTTTAGGAGGAAATATTTCTGGAAGTATCTTTCCTGTTCGAAATACTATTTACTGTTGGCTTTAGCTTGCTTCTTCCAGGTGGTGAAATTTGTTTCAAGGCTGCAAGTTACTGCATCAGAATTGTTCTTGTGTTTGGAGTAAGTGTCACTGACATCGATTCGATTTTGCTCAGGTTTTAAAAAAATCCCGTAACATCAAAAAATATGATTTCATAACAGTCAGAACTCTAGATCAGAATATAAACTCAGAAAGGAGTTCCATCACCCTCCCTAACAAAACACCGATCGAAAACACATATTCTCACTTGCAAGAACAGAAATAAGCATTGCAGGAAACCATAATCAGAATAATTCACGAAATATGTATTTCACATTAGATTTTCCAGGACAAGTAA
Source organism: Pinguicula primuliflora (assembly GCA_025802335.1). Lineage (NCBI taxonomy): Eukaryota > Viridiplantae > Streptophyta > Magnoliopsida > Lamiales > Lentibulariaceae > Pinguicula > Pinguicula primuliflora. The sequence continues at coordinate 16,228 of JAOYMZ010000475.1, read as the reverse complement.
TCAAGAGAGCAATGCCAGAAGTATAACACCACATGCCATCCAGCTTCTCCTTCCTACCTTCCTCTTCCTTTTTCCAACTCTTAGATTCAACACTAGTCTGTAGCCGCTATTCCGTCACTCAGGCACTTGGGAGGCGAAATAATTAGAGTTGAACATTATATAAGCCGCACAGCTCGTGGTTTCCCGGGTGCTGTTGATTTTGCCCCTTCCAGGTCGTCCATACGGTAAAGAAGGGGCCGTTCAGCGGTGTTGGGTCAAGTGACCCGAACTCAAAGGGCAGGCAGGCATATTTTAACCTGTTGGGCCGGATGTCTGCATTTCGTCCCAACAGAGTTTCCTTAGCCCAAATTAATTTAACTATATTAAATTCAATTTCGAAAAATATAAATTTCATATGAAATATTCGGTACCTTACATAAACCATTTCGTTTCTATGATATCTGGTTGAAGGACCTGTTGCTAAATCAATTGGTAGCAACTGAGTGGACAACATATAACAATTCAGGCCACTCATCGAATGGGAGTAAACTCAAGGAAAAGCTTAAAGCGATCAGAAACTCTATCAGGCACTGGAATCAAGAAAAGAATGGAGATGTCCTCAAAAAAATCAGACAGTTGCAACAGACCATAAATTTCTTAGATACAAAAGTGACTGTGACTCAACTAACTCAGCAGGAGGTGGAACAGAAAAAAGAAACCTGGCCGGAACTAAAAAAGTTACAACATTACCAGACTTCTATCACCTATCAAAAATCAAGGCAAAAATGGATTAAGGATGGAGATGCTAGTTCAAAAATTTTCCATGCTTCTCTTAGAAAAAGAAGGTATCAAATGGATATACATGCTTATTTTTTAGAGATTATTGGATGGAGGATGTCAAAGATGTAAAGGAGGGACTCAAACTATTTTTTGAAAGTCAGTTTGTGCAACATGTCCCATGAAAACCGAAGGTTATGAACAATCCTGGCCAGACACTAAACCTGGAACAGAATTATGGACTGGTGACCCCTTTCACAGTGGAAGAAATTAAGACTGCAGTGTGGTCCTGTAATGGAAATAGAAGGCGGAGATCAGATGGTCTAAACTTTCACTTTCTACAAAAGTTCTGGGAAGTAATGAAAGGGGATTTCTTGGAATTCATGCAAGAATTCTACAATAGTGGAAAAATTGCAGAAGGTCTAAATGCATCATTTCTTACCTTAGTGTCAAAGGTAGACTGACCAACTACTCCAGATCAATTTAGGCCTATACCTGTGATCAATTGTGCGTAAAAAATTCTCTCAAAGGTGTTATCTATCAGAATGAAAGAAGTTATGCCCACCATCATATCAAATGGACAAACTGGCTTTCTGAAAGGTAGGAATATTACTGACAGAGTGGTGTGTGCAAATGAGGCAATTGATACTGCCAGAAAACAGAAAAGGAGATTGGTTATGATCAAAGTTGACTTCCAAAGAGCTTTTGACACTGTGGATTGGAGCTTCCTATTGGATGTTATGAAGAATATGGGTTTCTGAGAGCAATTTATTCAGTGGATTTCTGAATGTATCTCTTCTCCTACTATCTCTCTTCTTGTGAATGGAAGTCCTACAAAACAGTTTTCTCCTCAAAGAGGCTTAAGACACGGTGACCCCTTATCTCCCTTTCTTTTTCTAATAACAGTGGAGGCATTGGAATGGATACTGCAATCTACTTATAATTCCAACAGATATTGGGGTTTTTCTATAGGAGAAGTATCTCTAAAGCAATTGCAGTACACTGATGACACACTTATTTTCAGCATTGGTACTGTGGAAGACATTGAAGATATTAAATTATCATTGCAGTGCCTTGAAATGATTAGTGGACTGAAAATCAATTGCCAAAAAACCAGGATTTACGGCATAAATGTTCCAGACTTGGAAATGAACCACTGTGCAAGTATACTGAAGTGTCAAATTGTCACAATTCCATTCATATATCTTGGTCTACCGGTTGGAGAGAAAAGGAATGGATGTAAAATGTGGAAACCTACTCTAGACAAAATCTCACGAAAGCTAACAAGCTGGGAGCTTCACTAATTGTCTTTTGGAGGAAGATTGGTGCTGCTTAAGGCAGTTATCACAAGTATTCCGGTATATCTGATGACAGTTTATAAGGCTCCTAAGATAGTGATGGAATAAATGATTCAACTTGAGCGAAAATTTCTATGGGGAGGAGCAGATTCAACATCTAGAAAAATCTCTTGGGTAGCTTGGCCTGATGTCTGCCAAACTTTGGAAGATGGAGATCTAGGTATTAAAAACCTAGAGGATTTCAATGAATCCCTTATTGCTAAATGGGGTTGGAGGCTATTGCAGAATGATGACAACTCACTATGGAAACAAATTCTAGAATCGAAGTGTGGTGATTTTTATAGAACTTTATACTTTAAAAATTCAAGTCAGATTCTACAGAGCTACTCAAACTGGTGGAGAACCATTGTGAATCTTCTTAGACTGTCTGAATGGTTTTGGAAAAAATGCATCAAAATATTGGGAAATGGACACGATACATACTTTTGGGAAGATCTATGGTGTCCCAGATATAGATTGTGTGACTTATTCCCAACGATCTATAGACAAGCAGCAGATAAATTCATTACAATAGGCTCTAAACATTTATCTGGGCAAACTGAATGGATTTGGCAATGGATAAATCCATCAAGCCAACCTTCTGTGTTACTGTTAGCAGAATTAGCTAGACATATCCAAGATGTCAAGCTATTCAATGACAGGAGTGATAATTGGCATTGGACTGCATGCAATTCCAGCCAGTATACTGTGAAAACAGCCTACAATGAAATCAGAGTTACCTCAAGTAAGAAAACTTCCCAAAACAAACATCTAGCATGCTTCTGGAATGGAATCGACTCTCTAAAAGAAGCTGCTTTCTCCTGGAGAATGGCTCTTGACAGAATCCCAACTGCAGACAATTTGCATGCTAGAGGAATCAATGGAATCAATCTTGATTGTCAGCTATGCAGAATGGTAAATGAAGATGTACCTCATCTCTTCTTTATGTGTCCGGAAACGCAGATGGTCTGGAACAAATTATTCGACTGGCTCGGCTGCACTCGTCTCAATCCGCACATCGATTTGTGGACTAATTTTGAGCATTTCATGAGCCTAATTCTTCATAAATCGGATGAAAAAACGTGGATTATAATCTGGAATATATCTCTGTGGTGTATATGGACAACACGAAGCAAGAAGGGTTTTGATGGCCAAACCTTCGATCCCAATTCCATACTACAGCGAATCCAACATCGGCTGTGGGAATTCTTCAGGAACGCCGAGAAACTACTGAATTACTCGGGATTGGGGACTGGGAAAGAGTCCCGGAAAGCTGCTTGAGTATACATCTCAGATAAACCGGTAAGTCCGCAGAAGAAAGATGAAGACGAAGAATCCTCTTTTCTATTTGGGTATGGGCTAACTGACTGGTCTGAATTATTTGGGCTAAGTGTTATGACCCAAATAAAAAAGTATAAATACTTATTATTTTTTAATATATAAAATCATTTTGCTTTGCTAAAAAAATATTTTTTTGAAGTATGCTCGTTTCTAAACTCCATTTTATCATTAATAAAAAAAACTATTTTTTGTTAAAAAAAACTATATTAATATGTGATTAAAATAATGGGATATATTAAATATTCATTAATTGACACATCAAATTGGAGTTGATAGTTTTCCATTGAAAGGACGATATGGACAAATAAATATTTAATATGTTTGTTGTATAAATTGACACTAGATCCTCCCACTTATAATAAATTTTTTTAATGAAGTAGGTTTGCATGCAAAACTAGCTTATAATTTTGGACGTGACATACAACATGTTTGTGTTTTGAGTACATAAGTTTTTTGTTTTCTTCATTAAATCTTTCATTCACACTCCAAAAATTAACAATATATACTTTTTTTATGTGCAAATTAATAATGTATACAATGACCACTTCTCTTACAGCATAATGTCTAGCTTAAGAGCTATTTTGACAACCTTCTTGCGTATTATTCTTAAAATAATAATTTGATTATAAGATTTTTTTTTTAAAAAATGAGTGTTTTGTATAGTTAACCTTCTACTAGTTGTTCTTATTTTTTGGACATAAACCTTCAAAAAAAATAAGCAACTCTTGACTTACTTTTTTCTTCAAAAAAATAGAATGACAATTTTAAAATTATATCAAACTCGTAAATAATATAAGACAAAATTACCTTTGTTTTCCTTCTTAATTAGTTAAATAAAGATTATTTAGATAATCTATTATTAATTTTATAATATATATTATAATTAATTTTAAATAATTATATTTTAAGAACATGTGCGTATTAACTCATTCTCAAAATAAGAATAAGTAGAAGAAAAAGTGCAGGAATTTAAAATTCAAATTTTGAGTACAAGCACATTTTCTAAAAAATTGAATGTTTTGCACAGTGCACATTCTATTACTTATTCTAAAGCTCCATCATCATAGGATTTGGTTCCATAATCCACAATTCGAGCAGGATAAATATTGCATTCTTCTTCTTTATTTTGAGTGTCCGAGAACCATAATTGGTACTAGATTGTTATAATTGTCTCTTCGATTCTTGTTTCTCCTCCCCCAAACTGTTGAATGTTTCATTTCTTCCAAATTTGCTAGATGCATATTGACCAGATGGCAGACCAGGTCTCTTTTCTGATGCCCATAGGTTTTGTTAGGAGTACAATTATCCCATACCGATTACAAACAGAAAAATGAACTAATATATAATGATATATGATGCTCACCTCTATTACCTTGGTACCTTGATTTTTAAGAGTGTAAGCCCACAATCATTATATATTGGACCATGCGTACACACGCATGGGTAGGAACCCACCGGGTCGTGTCTGTTTTATATTTTCAACTTGGTATCAGAGCGACTATGGTCTAATGACTGGAAAAAAAAATCAATGGACCTCGAAGCACCTATCCAAAAAATGGAATTAAAAAAGAGTAAACCCAATAACACATGCTATAAAAAAAAAGTCATGATTGTTAATGGACCTAGAGCTTCTGAGGTTAATTGGGTCAACCTAGATAATATAAATAATCAAGTTTCAATTGAGCTTGTCCAGTTGACTTGTGGGAGGGTGTTAGAAGTACAATTGTCATATACCGATTACAAATAGAAAAATAGACTAGTATATAATGATATGTGGTGTTTACCTCTATTGCCTTGGTACTTTGGCTTTTAAAAGTGTAAGCCCACAATCATTATATATTGGCTCACGCGCACACATGCACGAACACAAACCCACCAGGTCGTGTCTGTTTCATATTTTCAACTGGTTTGAGATGGATGAATTCGAGTTCATGCAGACCTCTTGTCTCCAAATAAGGTAAATGTAATAACTGCATGAGTTGATTCCATATCTTCATTGATTTCTGGCATTCACAGAAAATGTGCTCAGATGTTTCTGCAGGCAACTCGCGCACGGCACATAGAGTTGATTGATCACTGTTGATGATGTTTCTGCTTTGAAGATTTTGCTTAGTCGTCAATTTATCCTGCTTCATGCGCCAGATATGGATTGACACCTTGATCGTTAAAAATGGATTCCAAACTTTCTTCAAAAATATAGTTGTCTCTGCATCATAAACATTGTCTTGATGATTGATGATTATATTGTAGCTCGCCATTACCGTTTCTTTTGCTTGGTTGCTTCCACTGCATATCTATTTATCATGCACGTTTCTATAAAGAAATACTAGATACAAAGGTTATGAGATCATTTAGTTCTTATCTTCGATTTAGTCTAGTTCCCTTCTCCAATAGGTGTATGTCCATTTGTTGCTTTCCCATGCTCCATGTTGAGCGATGAGGTGATTTTTCTTTCTTGTTTTAATGTATAGTTTGGGAAATCTGTCTTATAGGCGTTGATTTCCCACCTACACATCAAACCAGAACTTGATTAGTTGCAGATTGTTGAAATGAGAAGATAAATATGTCCCATACCGATAACCAAACCCAAACATCACAAATATAAAATAGGAAATTGTGGATGGACTCATAACCTTGGGCTTAAGGTTTTATCGAGGATATCCACATTCCTAATATATACAAAAAAAATTCCCACAAATGCACCCGCATATCCGAGACCCGTCATATGGGCTCGGCATACTCGACACCCGCCATATGGGCTCGAGATATAAAAAATACCAACGGTTGTATCAAAGCCAGGTTCTAGGCCCGAATGACTTCCACTGCATAAAACCAAAGGGTGTACAAGTCCGGAAATTGTGGGGAGTGTTGAAATGAGAAGATAAATGTCACATACCGATAACCAAATCCAAACATCACAAGTATAAAATAGGAAATTGTGGATGGACTTCATAACCTTGGGCTTAAGGTTTTATCGAGGATACTCACATTCCTAATATATACAAAAAAAACTCCCACAAATGCACCCGCATACCCGAGACCCGCCATATGGGCTCGGATACTCCAAACCCGCCATATGAGTTCGAGATATAAAAAATACCAACATAGATGCTTCCATTATGATTGAAACCATGATTCATTCAGCATGTCTTGCATGTCTTTCCACCAATAGAACTGAGATCTTACTCATCTTCTTCTTCCTCACTCAGTTTGCTGTGCTTCAGCTTCTGCTCATAGCTCCTTTAGTACTCCCTTGTTGCCATATTTTGATCTCAAAATCATGATACAAAGTTCTTCCTATATTAGAATACGTGCCTCCCACTCCCCCCTTTGCTCAAACATGCCTTGTTAAAGGCATTTAAGTGTGTGATGCCCAATCTCCCTTTATAGTTAGGAGTTGAAATCTTTTCCCATGAAACTCAATGAACTTTCTTGTTGTCTTTTGGTTCACCTCAAAAGAATTTTCTAAAAATTTGTCTTAGAAGGTTCAGGATGGTCCTATACAACTTCAAATTCATACAAGATATTATAATTAAACTTAAATCAAATTCAATTTTGATAAAAAAAACCATAAAATCATATCGTTAGCACCTCTACGCAAATTGCATTGATATTCAAGTCATCGCATGATTAATTATTTTGTATAATCTGGCCGACAAAAATTTCAAATCAATTACATAATCCGATTATCTATAAAAATACCGAGTTATTTGTTGACACCCCAGATCCGGTCAATAGTCAATAGTCAATAGTCCATAAGTAATTGCTAACATACTAAAACCTTATATTAAATAGAATTAAGTGATACTACACCTACATTATTTTTTGACATTTTTTATTGACACACACACGTGGCCACATCATAACCACATACTTTCTCCTTTATTTTCTCTCTTTTATTCTCTCTCCTCACACAACCCTTCTTTTTTATGGCTATAATGTGGCCACATGTATGTGTCAATAAAAAATGTCAAAAATAAATGTACAAATAGTATTACTCAATAGGATTTCACACCTTATTTCTGCCAAATACTTTAATAGTAATTAACTAAAGTCTAAAATGAACCCTCCCAAATATTTGCTATTACATTTGACTTGTACCGAATTAAAGTCCGAGGAATTTTCAATTCCGAACATATTGTCCCGATTAAATTGTTTGCCCCAAACCTTATCTGGATGAAGGACTTTTCTGTATGCGTGTGGGTTCTTGTTTAGTTATCTGAGCGGAATTATGGGCTATACTACTTGGCCTTAGGCTGATCATTTCACACGGAGTCCGCAACGTCCTTCTACTAACGGACAATAAGCACTCTGTGGACATCATCGTGGGTAGCTCGATGAATATTTTGCATGCAGCCTTGTTGAGACAAATTCACCAATGTCTTGAGGAAAGCATTTTCGTTTCCGTTGAGTACATATCCTGAGCTAACAACATGGTGGCGGATTGCTTGGTGAAATGGGCATTATCATGCATATCTATGGATATGCAAATTTTTTATGTTAGGCCAAGTTTTCTTGAAGGAGAATCACCATGTTGCTACACGACAACAACCTCCGTACAACGAGTTTTCTTGAATTAGTATCCAGCCCTCCGTTTTGAGCCGCCGTGATGCATTTATGCTTTTAGTTGTTCGAGTTAGTGTTTATCTGTAATGGCTTCAGCTTCCTTTGTATGCAAAAAAAATTATTATGGTCTGACTTCTAATCTTAACAATTGTATTTTGATATAATAATCATATCATTCAAGTGATCATCTCATTGTGACCGTCGGATCAACATCTGACTGTTAAGAATAGAAGTCAAGACCATAATAATTTAATCGGAACAATATGTCCGGGACTTACAGTTTTGTGATCAAAGTCGAACCCTCCGGAAAAGTTTTATCATCGAATCTTGGCAGTTTCATGATACGTTAAACAAGAATAAAGATCTTGTGCACATTTATACAATGCACAATTATGCGACAGATCGTAGGGCTTTTGATTATGGGAAATTCGACGACAATTCCAATTTTTCGTAGACAGATATAGATTCAATTTCGAGCCAAAAACAACGATAGAAATTGATGTAATCTGAGTGAGTGATTAGGTATATTGACTTGAATCGCCCCGGCAACCCCGTAATCGCCCTCCCGGCGTAGACCCCAAATTCCATTTCTCGTGTAGTTGCTGTGTGAATAGTAATATTGAATATGTCCAAAATTTATTCCTATATTAAAGTAATGCCTAACTTGTATTTACTACCTTCATCAATTGTCCGGTCGTTTATTTAGTAAATTGACAGCTTTAACTTTACCACTGTTGATATGTGTCGTGGATAAATAAATAAAGTAAGATATAAACATAATCACGTACGCAGTTCCATCCATTGTATGAAATGTTGAGACACTGGACCACATTGTTTTTATTTCGGGATGTAATATAAAAATATGTCGGTTAGCGAGCAAAAATTGGATTTGTTTTTTTTTTAATTAAAACCCGGCGTAGTAGGATTACGTGTTAATAATAATGATAGAGCTACTAATGTGCTCGCAATGTTGCTACAATAATTTGTGAATCGAATGCTATATAAACTAGGGACCACCAGGTAGAGGTGAAATTCTTGCACCGCACCGGCAAGTGACGCCATGTATGATTTCCGCTCATGGTAGTGACGCCATGTATGATTATGAATGGACATTACTTGACAAATTTTTTATGTTTTTAAAACCATTTTATGATGCAACTAATGATTTAAGTGGAACATATTATCCAACTTCTAATCAAGTTTTATTACATATTGGTAGAATTGTGAAAACATTATATTCTATCTATCTTGATGAAGATCCTGGTCCTATTTTTCAACCTATGATTGCGAAATTCAATGACTATTGGTTAGATATTCATACTTTAAATTGTTATGCTATGGTTTTAGATCCTACTAGAAAATTAGTCGGTTTGTCAAAGGGCCTTGCTCACATTGGGGGATTGTGTGGATGGATTATACGACTCAATATAAAGAAGTCCAACTATCTTTGGTGGTATTATTCCATAAGTATGATCAAGTGTTAGGGAAAGGATGGACCCAAATCCTGAAGTGGAGGATGATGATGAGATGCAACCACCGGAAGACGCCATGTTCAACACATATGGAAGAGGACCGGGTTTAGAGAGTCAGGCAATGAAATCCGACACGAAAGCATCAGAAGCGTCACAACAAACAGCGCTTGGGAGCGAACTACAATAATACCTTCAACAACCGGCATTTCGGCCCACGAACTTGCCTTTTGAAATCTTGAAGTGGTGGAGTTCTCGTTCAGCAGCATTCTCGGAATTTTCGATTTTAGGTCGGGATTTGTTAACCACTTCGACATCTTCTGTATCATCCGAGTTGGCATTTAGCAATGCCAAGCTCATTGTGACCGATAGGAGAACATGCTTAACATCCGAAATGATTAAGTATTATCTTGCATCCGGGATTGGGAGCGAGATAATAGGAGATCTGGGAATCTTGTAGATGAAGAAGATATGTGATTGTATTTATTTTCCAAAAAATTCAAAGTATTTTGTAATACTTTATCTTATTTGTAAAACATAAATTTAGAATTTTAATATAATTTTTTTTAATTTTATTGTATTTTTTTATTTAACCCGACCCGAATTCATTTCGCGCGGAGGCGAGAGCCGCCGGGTTACACCGCACCGTTGCGGTGCGGTGCAACCCAAGAGTTTCACCTCTACCACCAAGACCCATAACACATTTCATGTAATACAAGCATTCCAAAAAATGATTCATTTGGGCCACATCAAATCATTGGGTCTGCCAGGGCAGGAATATTATGTACAAAAACTTTTACATTAGTTTTTCAATACAAAATTTTAATTACCAAAAAAAAAACTTTCCAAAAGGTTTTATATCTAATGCTACAAAAATTGAATTTAGTTTGTTTAAAGCTCTCACAAAAGTTAACGAATTGAACTCAAACACAAAATTCTGTTTGTTATACTTAATAAACAAGCTCAATTCGTTCGTTAAATTTACACAAGCTGAGCTCAAACATGACATGTGTGTTCGATCTCGGTTCGTTAAAAAACCAAACAGGATGATTATTTTTTTGGTTTAGTAATTTTATTTTTGTATATAATGAGACATAAGTCCAACTGATTTTTCTTCTTCGAATTCAAGTGAGTAAATTCTAGAATTTAAGGGCATGTTTGGTTAGAGACTTGAAAATTTTGATTGACTTTGATTATGTTTGATACCATATAAAAAAAACCAAAATGTTACATTGATTACCGTTTAAAGTGATTGCAATGTATTCGCAATTACACTTTTATTTACCATCGACTGTAATTGTTTTGTTTAAATGAACCGTTAAATGAGGGTGAAAGTATTAATTTGTCCTTACTTTTCATTACTTCCATTTCTCATTAAAGCAAACAAACCGAACAAACAAGCTCGAACATGTAAACGATCACATAAACGAGCTGAACTCAAACGGACGAAAATCTTTGTCCGGGTACTCCCTGCTATTGCCTCAATGCTCAGTCACAGTGAGTTTATGTGATGTGGCTGTTGTGAGGGTCAGTGACAAATCTAGGAATTTTTGTAAAGCAAGCTCTCTCCAACGGCTCGCTAGTATCATGCAAAACAGGTATCATTATTTACATCCTCTTGCAGGAATAGCGCAACAAGAACCAGCACAACTGAATCAACAAGTACAAATTAGACATCTGAATATTCTGTTAGGCAAGAGGCCATATTTGTATTTGTTATTCTTATTATTTTGGTTGTGTTAATTCAAAAACTCTAGGACAACAATCTATGAACATTGCGGCTCATTATTAACTATTATATCATCAACGTGTAATCCCGTCCAAAACCACTGGACGAATTTTAATTAAAAAATGAATTTTTGTAAGGAGAGGTATCATCCCCAAATTTCGTGTATATAATGTTTTTAAATACATTAAAGTATATGAAAAAATACAACGCACAATATATGACTACTTTGGATAATAAACATAGTAGGAAAAAAAAATAAGTTGTACCAAAAAATAAAAGAAAACTGAAAAAAGAAATAATGAAAAAGCTACACATATTGATTGATATATAAGTGTTTTTCATTTTTGTTGGTCAAAATTAAAATGTAAAATCAATTCTGAAATTATTGACACACAAAATTGGTCAAAATTTTTGTATTGAATATATTAAATTAAATTTTCAATATGTATAGTATATATGATCTAATATATGAATTAGATCTACGGGTAGAACTACGGAGCTGACACATGAAGAGATCTTCTGAAAAAAAACTTGCTGGACAGATATACAAAAAATTATCCTCGAGAAAGAACAACTACAGGTCATGGGCGAACCCGTGAAAGACTTGGTTCATGGGGGGTAGGAGGTGGGGGGCACGTGACCCCCCAAGAAAAAACCACAAAAAAATAAAAAATTTATATGTATATTATATAATTTTTAAGCCAATATTAGATTTAATTATATGTATATTATTATATTAATTGGTTGTGTTGTCTTAGAAGTTGTATCTTTATATATTTTTTTACTAATTTTTGAGAGTTTAATTCCAAATAGTATATTCAGTTTTTGTCTGTGTGCTAGTAAACCATTTCAAATTTATTAACTTGAAGATTAAAGATAGTATCTTGTTGTATGTAGATTTTATCTATTCATCTTTTTACTTGCTTTTGTCAATAATATCTTATATAGTTATGTTTATTTTTCGTGCAGTAAAATTTCAATTTTAAGGATGAAAAAATTATTTCCGAGAATTTGTTCTCAACAACATTCTGAGCCTGAGATTTCTTTTTTTTGATAGGTAAATGATTCCACTAAAATAAAATTCCAAGGTTACATATACAATACTACTGTCTGTATGCTACTAAAACTACTATCTACATTAATTAGTGCCCATCATTTACAACAAATAAGGGAGCCGGTTGTCTTAACCAGTCATTCAAGGTGTATGAACTTGGTTGCAGATTTCTTGCAGTTATCCAGTACCACACTTGCACTTTGACAAGCTATAGTACGGTCATGTCTCCCTCTTCATCAAAACGCACGCTGTTCCGTTCCTTCCAGATGTACCAAACAGTTGCTTGCCATATTGCTTTTCCGATTTGCGTCCAAGTTTTTCCAACAAATTTTGTGAGAAAGGAACTGTAATGCTCAGAAACTTGATCGCAGTTTTGGATTGTGATTTGCAACCATCCGGCTACCTCTTCCCATATTTTTCTAGATGCAGACAGGAGCAGAACAAATGCTTTGCAAATTCTTCTTCTCTTGCGCACCAAATGCATCTTCCTGCTGCATCTGACATGACTACGCCTCTAGTTTTCAATTTATCCACTGTTTGGATTCGATCCTGCAATAGTCTCCAAGTGAATATCAGGATTCTGTGGGGAGCCAGCTTACACCAGGCTGCTGATAATTCAATTCTGGATGGCATGGATGCAGGAATGGAGGAGTTAAATAGAATCATGTATGCAGCGGATATAGTGTAAGCTCCAGAGCTATCTCCTTCCGAAATCCATGTGTCCTGTTCATCTGCAAATTCGGCTGTTGTGGTATTGATAGTCTGTAGCAGTTCAGCTACTCTAATTTCTTCCCAGGAATGCAGCTGACGTCTGAACAAGAGCAAATTCGTTCCAGCATTTGTCCTTCCACCAAGGAGCTCCTGAATCGTGACATTCTTTTGTAGTGAAATGTTGTACAAGTCATTGAAGCGGGTGGCCAAGGTCCCTTCATCGCTCCAGCTGGTCTTCCATAGAAGTGCATCCCTTCCTGATCCGAGTCTGAATGAAATCTGGTTGTTGAACCAACTTTCTTGAGCTACTGCTCTCCAAATATCAGTCCACAATCTTGATGCATTATCAGGAAGGGTGAGGAGAAACAGGTCTGCCATTTGATCATGCTGCTGGAAGTATTTCGAGAAAATGACCTGACTCAAGAGGCTGTCTCTTTCGTTCTTGAACTGCCAGATCCATTTCCCTAGCAAAGCCACATTCATCTGATTCATATCTTTGATCCCCAGACCTCCAGATTTTTTGATCCAGTAAATTGGCTTTTGCATTCCTTGTTTGTTCTGCCACAGAAATTTGGTGAAGATGGACGTAATCTGCTTTATGAGCTGAGCTGGCATCAGAAAAATAGATAGATAGAAGACTGTAATGTTAGTTAGAGTTGCCTTTAGCAAAGTAACTCGCCCAGCGAAAGATAAAAATCTGTTTTCCCAACTAAAAAGTTTTCTATGCAACTGATCCGTTAATGGTTTCCAAGTTGTCTTCCTCCTTAGATTAGCTCCTACTGGCAACCCAAGTACATAAAAAGTAACTTATCACCTAAACAACGCAGAGATTCAGCAAAAGATTGTAAAGCATGTAAAGTAAGATTAATGCTATAGATTTTACTCTTAACAAAATTAACTGACAGACCAGACAGAATCTCAAAAGTATGAAGGATACACATCATTGCCTGGACATTTTTCTCCGCTCCTTCAGCAATCGACAGCGTGTCATCAGCGTATTGTAAATGTGTCACCATGATTTGGCCTAGTTTTGCTCCATCCAGAATGTTCATATTCCCAGCTTTAGTGAGCAAAAGATGCAGTCCCTCAGCCACAACCGTGAACAGTAGCGGACTAAGGGGGTCACCCTACCTCAGACCGCGTTTCAATCGAAATTCTCCGGAACTGTGAGCCTGAGATTTCTAATCTCTATGGGGTATCAGATTATGATTTATTAGACCAGAACAATTGTAAATTTAATTATCATTGTGTTGTGTATTATTTTTTATTTAAATATTGATAATTATTATTAAAAAATTATATAATATAAAATTGGGGGATCTTGAGTGACGTGCCCCCAGTGAAAAATTCTGAATCCACCACTGCTCCTCGTACATAAATTTAGATTACAATGGATAGTGAAAGGCGATCAAAACATCAAGTACTTTTATTCAAGGGTCAAATTGGCGGAGAAATCATATTTGGGGGCTTTATATGGATGATCATGGACGGAGCTAGCGGGGCTGCTTGGGGGTTTTGAAGCACCCCGAGTTCCCCCCTCCCCCCAAATCCTTATATCTTCCGCCTCCTTTCTGCAAAGTTCTTTGTTTTCAACCTTGGAACAAAGGTTTGTTCATCACAATTCCTTTTTTTTCTTGCGTGAATCTTATTGTTGCTTATAACATAGAATGGGTTATTTACGATTAAATTTAACAAAGACGCACTTTTGCATTCTTCTGAATATTTATTTTTTCTTTTCAGATTTTAGGTGGATGAAGATAACCGCATATAAACAGATTTCTGGGATTCAATTTTTTCTTTCTACATAAAATGGACGTTTTTCTACATCTTTCTTTACAACATTTATGAACTTGTTTGGATCGTGTTCTCCATCCATGAGGCACAAGCAGGATTTGCTTCAAATATTAATGTTATCCTACATCGCGACAACTCAGTGAGCATTACTAACATTGAGAGTAGAGTATGTGACTTATATGTTTGATTGTAGAAGTGATTTATGTATATGTGGAAGAACAATAAAAAGAACAAAGACAGTACGCAAGGATCTACGTGGTTCGGCGTAAGCCTACTCCACGGGAAGAATTATGCTGGTTCTTTCCCTTCTTTTCCGTCACTATTTTTTCTTGTCACTTTACTTGATACAACAAGGCTATATATATACACATTATGGAGGATCATGCATTTATTTTGATGGCCACTCTTTTCAACCTTTGTGAGCTACACATGTCATGAAAGATCACGCGCGTATTTGATAGATTCATTTCTTCCTTGTGGGCTGCACATGCAATGGAAGATCATGCATGTATTTGATGTCTTGTCTTATTTTCTCAACATTATAAAATGAAGTTACTACTACTAATCAGCTAAACAGTAGACAGTAATGGTTTGGAGGTTTGTGATGAAAGATTTTGCATCATCGTCCTTTTTCACATTCATTATTCAAGCATATGGTGTTGCAGTTCCCATTGTCCAGATCAAGATCATAACGGCCAATGCTGTTTTCATTTTAACAGGTTAGATTAGTAGCAACAGCAGCAAGGAACCCTGTTGACCCAATGAGGAACAATGTGAACAACTGGAACCCAAGCTACCGGAAAAATCATAGAATGTGGTATAAGATGAGCACTCCCAATTACCGAGGTCTATATTCCCCCCTGTAATGATGATGCATGGTGCTGTGAAGTTAAAGAGGTGAAAATGTTGAGAATTTGTGCCACATTGGTTAGAGAAGTCTTAATATACTAATATAAATAGAATTGTGGGATACAATCAATAACCATAGGCTTATGGTTTTAATTAAGGTTGCCCACCTTCCTAATTATATTAGTCCACACACGCGCACCTGCGCACACAAGGCCCGAGCCCAGAGAGAGACGAGTCTGTTTTATAACATGGTATCGGAGCAGGCGGTCTGAGGCCCAAGAGTATTTTCGGGAAAGTCCGAAGTGAATTGGCCCAATGGGCCCATGGGAGGTTTGGCCCAATTTGGGCATTGTTTCAGGAGGTCTCGATGATTGCTTCCAAGGTCCTCATAATTATTTCCGGGAAAATTCCGAGTATTAATCCCAGAATGAGAATTGGCCCAAGTGGATATTATCAGTGTTGTTGTCCAAGTCCAACAGGGTTTTACCTAGTTTGGACTTGAGGGGGAGTGTTGGAAATTTGTCCCACATTGGTTAGAGAAGTCATAATATACTAATATAAATAGGATTGTGGGCTACAATCAATAACCATAGGCTTATGGTTTTAATGAGGGTTGCCCACC
>JAOYMZ010000474.1:0-10114 GCA_025802335.1 Pinguicula primuliflora | reverse complement strand
TGCATGATATTGATGTTAATGGCTCCAATTAATAAATTTCTCGATCGGCCACCAAATTTTGTGAATTACTAGTAAAACAGAGCTTCATCACACAACATGACATCCTTTTTTTCCACATCATCATTCGCCAGAAAAGTTTTCAAGCTATCTCCCACCACCTCAGAAATCACCAGTTATGGAAGAATCACGGTGAGGTAAACTGTTACCAAGGCCAAACCCGCCTCCTCCAGCAACTCATAGTATGGCCCTGATCGGGTTAAGTACTTGGGACCATTCTTGGGAGAGTTTCCCAACTACCTTACAGGCACTGTTCAAGATTTTAGTGGTTTCGACCGCTTAGGATGTCAAAAATGTTAGATCACCCCGAATTTACCTTGGGTGGTTTGGCTGGGTGCCCAGGGGCGGCGGGGAGGCTACACTGGGGTCCTGGGTGGCTGCACAGCCGCATATGGCTGCTTAGGATGTGTAGGCGGCCGCAAAGGGTGCCTAGGCGGCTGTCATCTTAAAAACTTGTACTAGCACAAAATTCTGAAATGAATGGTGTTGAATTTTTTACAAACTTATTGGTGATCGGTTATCCGTTTTGGACATTTTTATTTGGGATCGAAAAAAAATTTATACCCAACTTGTCCCCTGTGGTGACCAGCACCACCAGATTCACAAAAAACGACTCTACTTATATCAACGTTACATTCGCATGATCGATTACAAGTTTATAGTACACGGACACGAGGTAAACAACTTCGGATTTGCGTGTTATGAATATTATATGACTCGATTCAGCGGTATTTGATTAATTTTTTATTTGTATGCATTCACATATACTAATTTTTTTAATCATTTACATTATTAATTTTATTAATATAAGTAAAAAATAAAATAAAATAAAATGAATTCGCCGCTGGTTGGGTGCAGCCTAGGCGGTCGCTCAGACTGCCCATCGCATTCTCAAACCTTGCTCAATGACATATTCCCCGGTGACTACTATTGGGGCACTGTCGGACTCTTAGCTGATCCTGAAACCATTGCCAAGAATAGAGAGCTTGAGGTCATCCATAACATATGGCCATGCTCGGAGCTCTTGGCATCATTTTCCCCAAGCCCACTATAGCGCACCCCCCCCCCCACCTCACCCCCCAGCGCACCCCCGCTTACGTGGCCGTCACGTCAGCGGGGGCTGCGTTGACATGCTGACGTGGCAGCCACGTCAGCATGCCAATTTTTTTATTTTTTTATTAATTTAATTTTTCTAAATTAATATTACGGTGGCTTCGCCGTCGAAAAATCTAAAACCCTATTTAAATGTTATAAACCCAAGGGCTAAATGCAATTGTTCTAAATTAATGTTATGGCGGCTTCGCCGTCGAAAAATCTAAAACCCTATTTAAATGTTATAACCCAATGGCTAAACCCTATAAACCCAATGGCTAAACCCTATAAACCCAAGGGCTAAATGCAATTTTTCTAAATTAATGTTACGGAAGCTTCGCCGCCGAAAAATCTAAAATCCTAGTTAAATGTTATAAACCTAAGAACTAAATCCTATAAACCCAAAGGCTAAATACTATAAACCCAAAGACTAAATGCTATTTTTCTAAAAAAAAAAAGTACCACGTCGCCCTAGCTGACGTGGCAGCTGACATGGCGGCCACATTAGCTCGGGGTGCGCTGGGGGTGCAGGGGAGGGGGTACCTATAGCATTTCACCATTTCCCCATAACTTGAGGTCGCTGAACCGTTGTATCCCGGTAGCAGGCTCGACCCATTTGGTCTTGCCCAGACCCGGAAGCCTTTGTTGAGCCGAAGGTTAATGAACTCAAGAATGACATACTTGCAATGTTCTCTGTCTTTGGTTGCTTTATTCAGGCCTTTATCACCGGAAAGGATTCATTGGATAATCTCGCCGATCATCATGCAGATCCCGTTAACAACAATGCTTGGGCATTCACAACTAATTTTGTGCCCGGAAATTGAAGAGTAGATTTTTTTTTATGGTAATGTGAAATTCCTACCCTCTATTGTGAATTACTGGAAAATACATTCAAATTCTTTAATGATAAGCCTTTGTATTGGATTGAAGCACTATCGACTGTCAATTGACTACGGACAGTCCGATATTTTTTCAAACCCACAATTGTAAAAACATTATGATGATAAGACAATAAAAAAAATTAAAATTCAAGCCCATTTTTTTCCTTCGAATTGACCTAGACTTCCTTCATTGCAATGTCCCTCCCACGCAGGAGTTTGATATAGTAAGGATTCTAGTCCTACCCGGAGTAGGAGTGAGTGATTCCATTTTGTAACTATAAAAACGGTTGCATGCCAAAAAATATTCTCATACAATATTCACTCGCAGGCCGCAGCCCTTACGAAATATGACGAATTCCTCCGCTCCTGCTCCTCACATACGGCGACTCATAATCAGATGTGGCGGTCACACAAGAGACGAGCTAATTGCGGCGGAGGCCCTCCTGATGTTGTCTAGAACAACAAAGCCACCGTCGCCGTTGCCGCGGCACAAGAATGGTCACAAGTGCTCGTTGTGTGAAAAGATTTTCGCTTCTCATCAAGCACTCGGCGGACACATGACGTACCACAGAAGGAAGACGATACCAACCACCACAACCACGGCGGCGATAAACGAAGTGATGGCGATCATGACGCCGCCTGCATCCGGCGATAAATCTGACGTCCTTTCCGATGATGCTGACTGCGTGGGAAAGGTCCGCAATCACGAGTATTTGGGAAAACAAGTCGGCGGGCATAAGCGAAAACACGACCAACCATCAAGCGGAAACGAGAGCGACGAGTCTAAACGGCGTCTTTTAGTGTTATTCGATCAACATCCGTGCGGCAGCGGGAATAACAGTTATTCCGCCGCCAGCAGCGCTACGATCGCCACCGCCCATCCGGATTTAGAATTGGATTTGAAGCTCGGTCTGTGAGAAAATGACGGCTGGATTAGGGTTTACTAGTGGGTCCCTAATCGTGTTTCTTGTAACTAGGGCAAGCGAGTATATTGGATTTCCATTTGAAGAATTTTGCCAAATATTTCTCTCTTTTTTAAATTGGACAAGCAAATTGGCCGTGTGTTAATACGGGTATGAAATAAAAATGGTATAACAATGTATATTTAGTTAAATGAATAAAAATATCGATGAATAACCTGTGGAAAAATTCGATAATACCATAATTATAATGATTGGATATGATTGAAATGCATATTACATAATCATAAAAAATGCAGTATTCTTTTACTCCTATGCCGGAAACACAATGTATTAACACATCGTGGTTTTTTTTTTTAATAGAAATTCGTTTTTTGGTTTCGGACGGGATTACGTATTTATGTAAAAAAAAAAATAGTTACTAGCAAGTCGTAATGTTCGTACAAAACTATCCTAGCGTTAGAGATTAAAATATACAATCCCCAATCAAGTTCTACAGCTACGAAATAGAACAAAGAATCCGGAGAATGCAAGTATATTGTCAGTAGCTGCTTGTTTGAAAAGCTGAAGTATAGGACAATCCTGCCAACACCTGCACATAAACGCAATATGGAATTCACTTGATACCTGTATGGGCGTTGATGTACTGATGGTGTCCAGTCTTGATGCTTAATCTGGTGAGGCTGAAACTCCCTGCTCATCTTGTGCTGCGATTACCTGAACAGCTGTTGGTAGGGTTGTTTGAGTAAATGAATGATTGCCATATCTCGCTCCCCAATTCGCCAGAAGGATTACCAGTTTGTTTTCGCTCTTTTGGCATATTTTCAGTTGCAGCTGAGCATTGTCGAGGAACAGTTGTCGGATGTCCTCCACCTGGTCTCGTAACCTCCAGTTGCTGATTTGCGGTTTGGCTATGAATCTCACGATGTTGGTGCAGCTCGATTCAATGATGGCCGGCTGAGGTAGATAGGCAGTATAGAATGACAGAGATCTAGCAAATGCTTCTCCCTCAGCTTCCAATAAGGGTGAGCATCGGGATATCGGTCTCGGGATTGGCTAATCCCGAGACCGTCCCCATAACTATCGGGACAGATTTTCCGCCCCGGTCCCATCCCGGTAACAAATCGGGCTTACCGGTACCGGGATACCAGGATCCGGTCCGATACCGAGATTCCCGATATCCCAAAAAAAAAACCTAATATTTGATTCCAAAGAGTAACATTGGGGAAGATGAGAGGAAAATTTACATTTTAAGAGGAAAAAAGAATTAAGAATAGCCTATTATAAGTATTTTACAAAACCAAATTCACCTCAGTATCTGTAGCCATTTTTTATGGTTCTTGCTTGTTACAAAAGATGTCAATTAACCAAAGATGTCCCACCAACATATAAGCAATGAGACCCAGCCTCCCCCTTGGATGATTCATTAAAACTCAGACTTCCAGAAACTCTGAAAGTGGGAAACGAAGAATGAGCATGATGACTAAAATGAGTTGGAAGTATAATCTCTAACATTTCCACAGTGTCATTCCTAGAGGGAATCTTATTTGGTGCTTGCACTTAAAAACTTAAGGTAAACTAGCTGAAAGAAGAGCATGGCAAAAAAAATTACCATGCTGTTATGTGATTCACCCAAATATTATGTTAGGGATTCGTAGAATTAGATTTTTATCGGGATATCGGGAATCCCGGTAATTACCGAGGGTATCCCGATCTCGTCCCAGTAAGCTACCGGGAATAAAAAATGGTCCTGATATCGGTACTGATTCCCAGTTTTGCTTACTGGATCGGGCTTATCGGGCTGGGATCCCGATAATCCCGGTTGTCCCGGTCATCCCGATCCCGGATGCTCACCCCTAACTTCCAAAGGGGAGTGGGATTGCAGCAGCCATGTTGCTGCTGTTATCACTCGTCCATTCCCATTTCTCAGGGCACATGCACCACCTCTCTTTTCCTGATGTTTGAAGGTGCCAATGTTGAGTTTGAAGCCTCCTGATATAGGGGGCCGCCAGTGTGGTTTGGGTTTGATCATCCTTGGTGCGATTGGCAAGTTCAGCCCAAGATTCTAGATGATGGGAATGTCTGGGGACTCTGTGCGTACCTGAAATGAATATAGAGACATTGCAATAGACAAGGTATCGTTAATTGAGGCTATAATGTTTTGAACTTCCCTGGTCTTGTTGTCAAATCTAGTTGAGCATCGCTCCTTCCATATGATCCAGCAGATAAAGATTGGGAGGATCCTGGATACCGTTTTGAGGGCCTTATCTCCTGCCTTAGCAGCCCAGCAGGTGAGTCTATCTTCCAAGGAGGTTATGAGGGGAAACTGGCTTGATCCTAGAGAGAACAGGCTGTCAAAATGTGACCATATCCTGGATGCTATCTCCCCATGTATGAAGATATGTTCCTGTGTCTCTTCCTGAGGGGAAGTTCTACAACACGTGCACTTGGAGACGAGAACTATCCCCCTGGTTTTAAGGTTCGTGTCCACTGGTAAGATGTTCCTGATTGCTTTCCAGATGAATAAATTGATATTTGGTGGGATCTGGGGATTTCAAATGCATTCATAGATACGTTGAGGAGGAGATTTGCAATGGCTAAGATTCCAAGCATCTGAACTTGTGAAAGCACCAGTATTGGAATGTTTCCATAGTGGTGTGTCTGCTCCGGTGTGTATCCTTGTTTGGAGAATCAGTTAGATGAGCTGAGGGGATTGCTGAAAAAGCAGTTGAACTGTGGGTGCGTGCCACTGCCCATCTGATATTAGAGCTTTTACCTAGAGAGAATGGGTTGAGCTGGGCAGAATATCATAGAGCAGGGTCTCACTTAACCAATGATCCCAACAGAGGCTGATATTTCCTTCCCCTATCCGCCAGTGAATCTGATCATTAATATTGTAGTGAAGTTTGTGAATTCTTCTCCATATGTGCGAGTCCTCAGGTCTGTACTGTGAGATCCGTGATGGATGAACCTGGCAGTATTTCATATTCATAAATTAAGCCCACAAAAATCCATTCGACCTGAGATTCCATAGCAGCTTGGCTGTGAAGGCATTTATGGAATCCTGCAGTCTTCTGATTCCAAGACCACCTTCCTCCAATGGGAAACAGAGTTTCTTCTAGGATAACCAATGGAGTTTCCTTTTCTTGTCGTCCCAGCCCCACAGGAAGTCCGATAAGATAGATTCAATTCTCTTTAGGATAAATTTGCTTGGTTCTAGAGACAAGAAGGTATGAACTGGGATACTTTGCAGAACTGATTTGATAAGCTAGAGTCTTCCTCCTTGTGATAGATAAGCGGATGTCCAAGATCCAATCTTTGTTTGAATCTTAGTGATCAATGCCGAAAATAGTTCTGATCTCTTCCTGCCAATATATAATGGAATTCCCAGATAAGTGGTTTGAAGGGTCCCTCTTGACATACCTGTGAATGTTTGGATGTGTTGGATTCGATTGGTGCCCTGTCAGAGATATAAAAACAGCTTTTCTGGAGGTTGATCTTCTGACCCGAGTTGGTTTCATAATCCTTTAATACCTGTATCACCATCCTTAAGGCCTTTGTAGTTCCATTCATGAAGATGATGATATCATCCACAAAGGCTAGATGGGATATGTTTTGTCAGAGATTTGGGACTCTATATGTTGTTTTTGGGTGTTGGATCATCAACCTGTTCAGATTCCTAGACAAAACCTCAGCAGCAATTAACATTTTTTTACTAACATTTTTTCACATTGTGGGTGGATGATGACACAATGTTACTAACATTTTTTTAGAAAAGCACAATGTTACTAACTATTTTATTTAGATGAAGGGGTCATATTAGATCTGTGCACCTCAGCCGAACAAACTATAACTAAGCACCTTATAATTCATCTATATATGGGAGTCACACACTCACATACCCTTTGTAAAGAAAGGCAGGTTGGGTATTGTACTCTTTTTCCTTTTCCGGATTTCTCTCCTACTCTAGAGATTTGTCGGAGAAGGTTTTGAGAAGGCAGGACGATTTACCCTCTCCACTTAGCGGAGTTCAGACGGGTAGGAGTTTATCCGCTGTTAGTCCGAACGTATAGGACCTAGGTTGTTAAAGAGTAGTATTTTTTCCTAGGATTTGAATCCCTCATGTAGGACTATGGCCAGTGCAGCACTTGGAGACCAGTCTGTATCTCCATGCTGCTACACCCTTCACAATCCCTGGAAATACCAACCTCTTCAGCTAGAACGAAACAACCTCTTCCACCTGGAAATAACAACCTGCTATTGGCTTATTCAATAGCAGGTAATAGCAGGTTGGATTATGAATCCTACGGCGTGCTTAGCAAGAAGTACATAATTTTTGTCTGCAAGAAGTACTTGTTCATGTAAAGCCTTTATTATTAGTCCGTAATACAAATTTGCTTTACCAAAAAAAAAACTCTTCCACCTGAAGACATTATGAAAGGAAGCAATCGCATCGGATTAGGGAAATGCCAATTTCAAGCAGCTTGTGAATACATGACACCACCTGGAGGCAAACTTTGAGACTCTTGAAGAAACTACTCAGACATCATGCAGCTACCACACAGCAACGCAAATGATTCAAAGGACATGGAGCATTGCATTCCGACGACACTTTGAACAGGAAATCAAGCCTATGCACAAAGTTAGAAGCAGCTTAGTTATATATATTAGAATTTTGAGATAAGTCTCATAAGCTCTGTATTGCAACGTTTTACATTAATGGAATTAACTTTTTTGGGGAAAAATCTATATATGTTTGATTTTTTTTGTAAGTATTTGAATTGGATAATGAAGACACAGTTTTTATGTTAGTTGGTGAATGACAAATGTAACTTAATGTCTTGCTAATATCCAACAAATTTACGGTAATGATAGGTATACAAAAAGTGTTTTTACACAAAATTTGGTGTAACAACAAAACACGATCGTTTTCCTCATTTTCTCAACTCTTTTATCAGCAAGTCAACTGAGTGTTTTCATTCTCCATAACAATGAGTTTCATTTTCCGACGGACACCCAAAAGTGAAATGAATGGGAATCCATATGCTAACCGCTTCAAATTATTCAAACACTAATGCGCTCCATCGATAAAGAAGGAGGCTGAGGACGTGAAAGGCCGCCTACGATGGATACAGCAAGACCACCGCCGATGACGAAACCTAAGGTAGCGATTACACGAGCAATCCTACAGATTTCACAAAATTTTCTTCTCGATTGGAGGGAGAAGATGTTTTCAGACGAGCAATCCTCTAGATTTCACAAAATTTGAGGGTCAAGACACTATTTTCAGACGAGCAATCCTCCAGATTTCACAAAATTTGAGGGTCAAGACACTGTTTTTAGACGAGCAATCCTCCAGATTTCACAAAATTTTCTTCTCAATTGGAGGGTGAAGACGCTATTTTCAGACAAGCAATCCTCCACATTTCACAAAATTTTCTTGTAAATTGGAGGGAGAAAAAGTTGTTTTCAGAAGAATGAAACTTTGATTTACTGAAGGGAGAAAGACAGAATTGGAGTAAAACAATGTAATTTTATTGTTACACTAAATTTTGTGTAAAAACATTTTGAGTACCTATCATTACCGACAAATTTAATTCTTAGTTGTATTATGGTTTAAATATGAAAGTTGGGAGGAAATGTACTTGGGCGAACATCAAAATCTTTAAGGCAGTTCTAAGGAGCTTTTAACTCATGTCTGGTCTGAGAATCAACTATAAGAAAAGTAGTTTGATTGGCATCAACGTGAATGAGGTTATGTTGAATGAAATGACAACTTTTCAAAACTCTGAAACTTGGAAAATTCCCTTCATTTATCTTGGTTTGCCTGTTGGAGGAAAAGCTTCTCAAAAGGCTATGTGGGAACCGGTTATAAATAGATTCAAACAAGTGCTGGGTAAATGGAAAAACAAGAATCTCTCTGTGGCAGGTCGAAGAGTGCTTATTAACTCGGTGCTATCCTCATTGTCCTCGTACTACTTTTCCATGTTTATAGTCCCGAAGAATGTCCTACACACCCTTGAATCTATCCGTAGAACCTTCTTTTGGGGAGGGAGAGATGACAAAAAAAGAGTGTCTTGGGTAGCTTGACAACATGTTTGTCAACCTATAGATAGATGGGGGTTAGGAATTAGGCCGTTACATGATATCAACTTGGCTCTATTTGGCAAATGGGCGGGAAGATTATTAAATAACAAGGAGGAGATGTGGAAAACTATTATTACCTCAAGTTATGGCTTCGGTGGATCACTGCAAGGTGGCACTTATCGTGTCCTGGTAAACTCAGCAACACATGCTGATGACATAAGGAATATAAACACAAGAGGCAGGCAGCATAAATCTTGCTGGTGGAAAGCTGTTGAAAAAATTACAACTGAGGAATGGTTCAAAGATATAATAACTCTGGAATTGGGGAATGGGGTGAGAACGAAGTGTTGGGATGATTTGTGTGTGGGTTCTGTCCGTATTAAATCCATATTTAATCGACTCATGCTCATTGACATTCTAAGGGACGCAAGTGTGGCTCAACATGGGCATTGGGAAAATAATGTGTGGGTCTGGAATTGGGTTTGGCGAAGAGAACTTTTCGAGTGGGAGAAAGAGGAATTGCTCTGCTTAATTGATATATTATCTGAGCTTCCATTTCAGGTGCAGGTTGAGGACTCATGGAGATGTAAACTCAGTGCTACTGGTCAATATGCAACCAAAATCGCTTCTCATTTTATCAGGCTACATCATACTGTGTAGGAAGCCACCTCAACAACTGACCTGGAGAACTTTTCATTGCTATGGAATAAGTTCATTCCAAAGAAAGTTTCAATCTTTAACTGGCGACTACTTAGAAGAAGATTGCCAACATTACTGAACCTCTAGAACAGGAAAATCTTGCAGGAAGAATCACCTATTCTCTGCATTGTATGCAGCTCAACGCCTGAATCAAAAGATCACTTATTTTCCAGCTATGATCAGGCCAAAGCAGTCTGGAATCAGCTATTCTTCTGGCTCGAGATCCCTGCGCCAGCTGAAGTAAATCTGGAGGCCTTTATATCAGCTAAACAGGTTGGAATCCACAAGGAAGTATGGCTTATGTTCTGGACTGCAACTACATGGATCTTATGGACTGCAAGAAATCAGAAACACTTCAATAGCCTAGCTCCGGAACCA
>JAOYMZ010000473.1:0-10116 GCA_025802335.1 Pinguicula primuliflora | reverse complement strand
ATTCCATGGCGGAGCTGATCGTCTTCTACCGATCATGGGCAGGAGTTTCTCGGAATTGGGATTAACCAAAAAGGATGCTGTCGAACTGACTGGCCAATGGGAAGAAACTCATTGGCCAGTAACACCTCAGAGATAGAGCTGTAAACGAATAGAGTTGTTCGCGAACAGGCTCATATTCGGCTCGTTAAAAGCTCATTCGTTCAGTTCGTTAAGCTTAACGAGCACGAGCTCGAGCCTAAAATTATGTTCGCGAACTGGCTTAATGAGCTCGAGCTTGTTCGCAAGCTCTTAACGAACGTTCGCCAACATTGAATATAATAATATATTTATATATAATTACATAAAAAAATTTAAAAAATAATAAAAATATATTTGTCTATTTGAATACAAAAAAAATGTGTTAACTTTTCAAATATCCACTAACGTCGATAATTCTCTGAGGACCCCCACACCCACACTCACACCCACACCCACACCCACACCCACACCCCCCAAAAAAAGTTCAACGCCATGGCCATTGTTTTATTAATTTTTTTTGAGCGTGTTATGTTTTTTATCAGTTGATCTCACATGTATAAATCAATATGCATTATTTTTTTATTGTTATCTTTTTTTATTTATCCTGTGGTGTTACTGTTAGAAAACTGGCTTACCTCGAGCCCAAAGTGATAGATTGTAGCACACGCCCAACTAGTTAAACCCACTATAAAAATCATAGAAATCATATTTTCAAAAATTTTCTGGAGACAAGACCATGGTAAATACAAACTTCACTCGAAATCTTGGAAAACTATCCGCCTTCCCTCCAACGAAGGGGTCTTGGTTTAAGGAGGCTAGAGGACATGTGCAAAGCAGCGAACATGAAACTCTAGTGGTTATTCCGTTAAGAGAAATCACTATGGGCACAATTCATGTACTCCAAATATTGCCTCTATCATCCTCCGGCCATAGCACCATACTCCAAGCACCACTCCATATTTGGAAAACTCTCCCCAACATCCATCCTATCATGCTAGCTAACACATCATGGCTCATTTGCAAGGGGGAAAACAGTTTCTGGTTCGATAAATGGCTAGATGAGAAACCCATACATGAATTAAATCCAATAACACTCCCCTCTTTATTAGTTTATCACACAACAAACAACTTGGTTTTTGAATTTTGAAATTCTCTCAGGCACATTTCCCAATGAGAAACCATTTCAACCGGAAAATGCAAACCAACCGGAAAATCTTATTGTCGGCAATGATGTTACTCCGGTAGGAAGTCTCTGGTGTTCACCCATCCCTCCCTAGGCATGTACTAGGAACTCTAGGGAGTCCGTTGAAAGCTCAATTCTTAGATCCGCTAGGAACACACATTTCAGCCAGAACTCCACCTCTCACCAAAAGCTCAATCCTTCAATACCAAGCTCTAATCTTAGTATAGCCATCAGCCCCCCACATGGTTGTGATTTCCCAGTAGCCAACCCAGCTCCGCGAGGAGCATAGAATGGGAAAAGCCATAGTCACCGTAGATGAACCACTTAGGCATACCCACAACAATCCCAATCCTAAGATCGTAAATAGTGTCTTGGAAGAGCATAGAGGAAGCAGACAAAATGTTTTCAGTCGCCTGGGGCAGAAGGAAGCAAACAATGAGAAACTGGGGAAAGAACTCACCTTCTATTTGACTAATTTTCCCATGGAGGCAGGGCGAGATGAGTTAGACAAGTTGCTAAGGATGCAGGGGAGCTTGATTTCTTTCTTAGTGGCACGTAAGTTGTCCATTCTGGGACTACCATTTGGTTTTGTGAAGTACAAGAATGAAGGGAATGGAGAAAGCTTACTGCAAAGGCTGAATACAATATGGATTGGTCATTACAAGATAAGGGCTAACATAGCCAAGTATGGAAAGACGATACAGAATCCTGCTAATGGTCAGAGAGGACCAAGACATTATCTCATCTCAAAGGAATCCATGACGTCCGAAAAAGCATTCAGAGAGGTGCTTGCATCTAGAATCAGCACAGTCCACACAGATTTAGCTTCATCAAGCAGAAGAGTTGATCCTATCCAGGTCATGCAGCTAAAAACACCAAAGAATAAGCCTGAGTTGAAAGAGATAGCAATGCCAAGAAGGACTGTAATATTTCCTAAGGAATCACTTGACTTAAAGTTCAAAACAGTTGCTGAGGACTCAAGTTGGCTGAAACACAGCCACATATGCAAGATGAAAGAAGGATTCTCTGCGAAAGATTTAGTCAGGAATCTGATAAAAAGCGGATACAAGAAGCTGAAAGTTACTCCGATGGGTGCAGAAAAGGTCTTAATCTGGACGGATAAGGACAGTAAACTTGAAGCATTGATGAGTATTGATGTGGTTTGGTTAAAACAGTGGGTAATCAATGCAGATAAATGGTCCTCTCAACCACCTAACAAAGAGATAAATGGTCCTCTCAACCACCCAACAAAGAGATAAATCGATGGATAAAAGTTTATGGGATTCCTATTTCGTGTTGGCCCACACATATTTTGGAATCAATTGGAGCAAAGTTTAGCAAGGTTCTGGAGATAGATGAAGTTACTAAGAACAAGGCATACCTGGAAGCAGCTCAGATACTTATACAGATAGGAATTCACACTGTGGTGGATGGAATGATGTGGGTAGTCATTGATGGCAATGAATATGAAATAAGGGTCTGTGTTAATGAACTGAAGTTTGAAAATAAGGATGAGAAGGAAGGTGAATTTAGAGAGTTGAATGATCTGTCTGGAAACAGCTCTGAAAGTAATGATTACTCCGCATTCCGAGGGAAGGTAGACATGGAATTGTCAAATGATGAATGTGTTAACATTAATGACAAGAGATATGTTGCACCAGAGAAAGCAGAATCACCATACTGGCACAGGAAAGACAAAGAAGGAAAGGAAAAGGTAGTGTGTTCTGGTGTAGGAATGGAACTTAACTGGAAATGTCAGACAATGAGGAGTTATGCTGTGATAAAGGGAGTCCAATTCCAAATGGAAAGTTCTGGGAGCCTGATCCTTTCGATTGGTGGCTTACAGAGAATAATGAGATTGTGATTGACTGCACAATTACGATTAAAAAGGAACAAGAGGCAGTCCTAGGTGGTTTGGAAGAGACACAAG
The DNA here is from genome assembly GCA_025802335.1 of Pinguicula primuliflora. NCBI lineage: Eukaryota > Viridiplantae > Streptophyta > Magnoliopsida > Lamiales > Lentibulariaceae > Pinguicula > Pinguicula primuliflora. Next base: position 6,985 of record JAOYMZ010000473.1, on the reverse strand, counting down.
AGGTGACTAAGGTTAAGGATTTAATAAGAACAGTCACAATTGAGGTTCGCGAGGAATCTGATCAGAATGAAGATTTGAGCATATTAGAAAGGTGTGGTCAGGATATATGTCAGCTAGTCAAGGAATGTCATGAACAGGAATAGAAAGACATTAAGTTGAAATTTCAACAGCCTGAGGACATACCTGTAGTGGCAACAAATATTGAGAGTTGTGCAAATATAATTGCAAAAAAAGAATCAAAGCGCAATCGGTTAGAAGGATCCAAAGCAAACAAAAACAAAGGTAATTCATCGCGCAAGGGAAGAACTGAAAGGAAAAGAACAAGACAGAAAAGACTCAATGATGCTTTGAGATCGGAATGGGAAGCCAATATGGACAGAGTTAGTGCAGAAAGTAAGAATCAAGATAAAAGCGATCATATGTCCAACTCAATAACTGAGAGCAGTATTGTGACATCTAATTCGAGAAACCTCAGAAATGAAGCAACATCGGTTCTACAATCAGCAAAATGCTTGGTCTAGTTATGCCTGAGGATGATGGACAAATAGTGATTAAGTTAATGGAGCTGGAATCTCGAGATATTCAGAATAACATGGCATGTGAAAACGAAAAGGGAAAGAAGGAGAAATCAGAAAAGCATTAATGCAGATTCTCACACTTAATGCAAGATGAATTGGGGAAAGAAGCAGGAGAAGAAAAATAAGGGATCTCATCAGAAAAAATAAGATTGATTTTCTTAGTATTCAAGAAATAAAAAAGGATTACATTGACAGAAATATGGCAGTAAGCTTATGGACTGATGATGAGTTTGAATGGGTGTAATCTGGGTCAGATGGCAGGGCTGGAGGTCTGCTGTGCATATGAAATAAGGACAAGTTTCAGAGACATGATTTGTGGGGAGGTGAAGGTTTCATTGGAATATCAAGGCATTGGAATGGGGAAGGGGAGATAAGTCATATGATCAATGTATATGGACCTACAGAATTAAGTGAGAAAAAGGAACAATGGTCAAGTATTAGTGGGTACTTGATTGAGAAAATGGATGACAAATGTTGTATGATGGGGGATTTCAATGCTGTACTACATAATCCTGAACGCAGAGGAACAGGCAGACATACTAATCTCACAGAGATTCAACTATTTGGAGACTTCATTAGTGAACTTCAATTAATAGACCTTCTCATGACACGCAGAAAATATACTTGATATTTATCATCCTTACAAGCTATGAGTAGACTTGACAGATTTCTGGTTAATGAAAAGTGGATGGGGACAGAAGCTTGGATACAAACAGGTTCGGAAAAGGATATAACAGATCACTGTCCAGTGAAGCTAGGAGTGGAGCACAAAAACTGGGGACCAAAAAGTATGAAAGTTATGGATTCTCGGTTAGAAATGGAGGACTACAATGAGTTGGTGGAATTTGCATGGAACAACATTCATGTGGATGGATATAAAGGATATATCTTAAAAGAAAAGATAAGGCAACTGAGAAAAGCGATACAGCAATGGAGCAAACTCCAAAGGGAAATGGAGTAAACAGAATTGGAAACTGCAAAAGAGAAAATGTGAGATTTTGAAGAGAGGGTCGCAGAGAATGCTTGTGACTTGCGCCCCCTCTCTGATATACTGGAAGTCAAAAACACAATAAACACATTGGAGATCCAAGAGGAGCGCACATTCAGACAAAAATCAAGGGACAAGTGGGTAAAACTTGGTGATGCAAACACAACATATTATCACAGAGTGGTTCAGTCTAGAAATAAAATCAACACAATTCATGGTATAACAGAAAATGGTCAGTGGATTGAAGGGGTGGCAGAAGTTAAGAAATGCTTCATGGATCATTTCAATCTTAGATTCACTGAGACAAATAACAATAGAGCTGTTTTGGATAGTGTCATGGTGCAGAAATTATCCGTCAATTCAAGACAAAGCTTAACAGCAAGGTTCACTGTGGATGAGTTGAAGAATGCAGTAGAAAAATGTGGAAGTAAGAAAAGCCCAGGACCTGATGGAATAAACTTCGCTTTTGTCAAAAAGTTCCTCCACCTTATGCAGAGTGATATAATGATGCTGGAAGAATTCTATGACAGCTGCAAGATTGTGAAGGGTGGAAATGTGTCCAGCATTTTTCTTATGGCAAAAAAGACATATCCTCAGAGGATAGAAGATTACAGACCCATAACCTTGGTCAACTCTATGTACAAGATACTTTCCAAAATACTAGCAGGGAGGTTAAGCAGAACTTTAACAGGGGCAATTTCTCAACAACAGACTGCTTATATTGGTGGGAGGCAAATTGTAGATGGAGCGCTGATAGCAAATGAAGCAGTTCTAGAAATGAAACAAACTAGACAGCCTAGTATAATTCTAAAACTTGATTTTGAGAAAGCATATGACTTTGTCAATCGGATGTTTTGGGATTGGATGTCAGTTGAGATTGGAATACCTGAGAGGTTCAGGAAATGGATAAAAGCAAGCTTACATTTTGCAGCCTCAACAGTTCTTATTAATGGAAGTCACACAGAAATGTTTCATCCTACTAGAGGGCTTAGACAAGGAGATCCACTTCTCCTTTTCTATTTCTAATAGTGGCAGAAGGATTATCTGCACTGATCAAGCGAGCTATAAGTCTAGACCTAATTGATCCAATTCTGATTGGCAAAGACAAGGTACCTCTCTCTCATTTACAATTCGCTGATGACACAATATTATTTGGATGTGCTTCATGGAATATCAGAGGGTTTAAGGTGATTCTAAGATATTTTGAAATGCTGTCTGGATTGAAAATCAATTTTGAAAAGAGCAGTTTGATAGGCATGAATATAACAGAGGAGGCTAACACAGAAATAGCCAGTTTTGTAAACTGTGGGGTTGGCAAACTGCACTTCAAATACCTAGGCCTTCAAGTTGGTGCTAACCCTAGGATTCCAATGATAGAAAGGATGCAAAAAAGATTGACAAGGTGGGAAAACAAAACTCTCTCGGTTGGAGGCAAGGCTGTTCTCATTAACTCTATTTTATCTGCTCTTCCTTGCTACTATTTATCTTATCTTAGGGGACCTAGGTCTGTTTTACACCTGTTAGGAAAGATTATTAGGGATTTCTTTTGGGGTGATACACAAGACAAAAGAAAAATTCACTCGGTGACATGGGATAAAATATGTCTACCTAAAGACAAAGGGGGATTGGGGATTAAGGACATAAATGCTTTTAACAAGGCCCTACTAGGCAAATGGGGGGCCAGACTTCTTTTGCCGGACAACAATCTATGGTGTCAAGTTCTCAAGTCAAAATATGCAGTTGCTGGAAGATTACAGGTGGGAGGACTAAAAACACTGCACAACTCTCAAAATCAGCAAGTAGCAACCAGAGGAAGAAGAAGAGGGTCACGGTCTCAATCATACTGGTAGAAGGACTTGCAGATAATCCTACAAGAAGACTGGTTTTCCAATCAATGGGAGATCAGGGTCAGGGATGGAAGATCTACAGACTTCTGGACAGACACATGGCTAAGCGATCAGACTATAGCAGAAAAATTTCCTAGAATACACAGAAAATCCAAATAAAAAGGGCTTCTGATTGCACAACATGGTGAATGCATCAACAACTACTGACATTACAAATCGGAGTGGAAAAGGGATCTAGACTCGCTGGAGATTGCTGATTCACAAAATCCAGAGACCCTTCTATCTAACATCATATTGCAGGAAAACACTGATGATCATTGGCATTGTATAATAGGAACTCCAGGCAAATACACAGTCAAAGAGGGATACACATCAGTGATCAACCATCAAGAAGCAACATTCAATTAGCAAACAATCAATGAGTTAAAGACAGTGTGGAACAAGTTTATACCTGCCAAGGTCTCGATACACACATGGCGGATGAAACAAGACAAGCTACCCACAAAGAAGAATCTGTACCTCAAAAATATAATTGCTGATCAACCACTGTCACTATGCAACCTATGTCAAGAAAAGCAAGAGTCGAATGAACATACCTTCTATGAATGCAGGCATGCTGTAGAGGTCTGGAACATCCAAATGCAGTGGCTGAAAGTCTCCAATGCTGTGCAGAAAGGCCCAACTGATACCGAGTTCAAAGCTCTGAAACCGCCAGAAATTCGAGCACAAATCTGGATGCCCATCTGGGCTGCAACAATCTGGCAGCTGGGGAAAAGAAGGAACACCCATCAATTCACCGGCGACATGCAAAGAGTCAAAAGAAACAATTCATACAATGCAATTCCAACTCTGGTTTTGGTACAAATTAAAGGCAAAGAAAAGAAATACCACCTTTATACCAGTAGAATGCTGGTTGAATGAGCTGATTAGCATTCTCCAAAGCTTATAATCGGCTGACATGAACTGACGGCGGCAACGAACCGGTGGCACTGGTGACGCATTTTTGTAGAGATTTTTTGGAGATTATTTACAGTTTTTGTAAATATTGTAATTATGTCCGACTTTTTCTAATAATAAAAATCCTTTTAATTGTCAAAAAAACATTATCACACTATCTATGACCAATCATGGCACAATCGATGTTTACATGATTTACTACAACCTAACATCCTGGATAAGGTTATACATGTTAAGATTCATGCAAGCAGGGATATGAGCTACTGGGAGTCTGAATTAACCATTTCTGTCACTATAAAATCGGCATGGAACACAATTAGATATACACAGCAACCGATTGATATTTTTTCTCACATCTAGATATCTAATATTCATCTTAAGATTAGCTTGCATTTATGGAAGTTAATTCATGACATCCTCCCGGTGGATCATAACCTTCAAGCCCAAGGCATTTATTTAGCTTCTAAATGTGCATGTTGCACTTTCGCCTCTAACATTGAATCTGTGGAGCATTTATTCTCCGAAAGTCAATTAGCTCAGGATCTCTGGAATAAGTTTGGAGACATGTGTGGAGTCCCCACTCAATCTAGCTCCATAGTGCAGCGTTTGGACAAATGGTTCAACATAACAGGGAGTACCTCTTTCCGATTTCTATGTCACATTGTTGTTATGTTAATCTTTTGGCAAGTTTGGAAATATAGATGCTATTGCAGATATGATTCCTATGTTATTCTTCGTTCCTCTGTATTCCATTCAGTTGTTGCGCAGGTGAAAGATATTTTGCACATTTCTAACCTGAAATACCTCAACAATGCTACTGAATCCATTTGCTTCCAAAAATTTGGATTTCACCTCCCTATTAGACTGCCAGGAACTGTTTTAATATCGAGCTGGCTCCCTCCATCCGAGCAGAATAGGAAGCTCAACATTGGAACTGTATCAGATAGCTGCTCTGGTCTTTCAATTTATGCAGGAGTTCTACGTGACCATCAAGCAGTTTTTTCCTCTGCTTTTTGTAACTAACTCCAGACATCAATTTTCCAAGCAGAGGCTCTAGAATTTCTCTAGGGACTGAAGCTCTACCTCACAGGTCATGCAACAATAGAGGTAGAAATTGTTTCTTATGCTATAAAATGTGGCATTGCAGATCCTTTGAAGGGGTCGTGGAGAGCAAGAACAACCTTGCTAGAAATCAAACAGCTTCTATGTGACAGCGGTTTTACATGGATCATTACATGCGGCACAAAGCAAACAAATGTGGTTGCAAGAGAAATTGCTAGTCTACGAATAACCCGTGGCGACCACTTTCTTCAACAGCTGGAAGATCTTCCTGAACACATTCAACATCTACTTCAACAAGAGGAAAAAAAGACATGAAGGTGCTTGGCTACCAGCTACTCAACAAATTCAAATGCCTAAGAATCTCACTCTACTGGTACTATTTTCATTCTATATCAATGCTTCCTGTAGGTATTGAGATCTCAAGCCCCTCTACAGAACAACATCAGTAGCAAGACCAAACTTTAGAAACAATTACATTGATTTATGAGCTTGTATTTTTTATCTAAAAATTATTTTTATTAAGATCAAAAAACAGGTACAGGGAGAGAGTCTAGTTACTGACCGAATTACAAGCGAATCAATGTTTTTTCGTACGTTCGTGCCTGCGCTTCGAGGAGGGGTACTGTGGAGTGAGTCTGGGAGCAGGAGGAGTGGTTTGGGCCGCTATCTCCATCTCATTCTGGATTTTCAGTGCAGCTAGTGCCCACATTTCTTCCTGGCATGTTTGCGCCGCAGAGTTCACTTCTTCTTCATGGTCTGCCCAGGTCTTCCTTGAGGAATTGGGAGTCTGCTATGCAGACAGCAGTGTCTAGGTAAACCCTGTTGGACTTAGATAAACAATGTCCACATTGGACCAAACCTCCATGGGCCTCCCCCACCCATGGGTACAATAATCCGAACTCCCCTCCCAAAACAAACTCGGGTCTCAGATCACCCGCTCTGATAGCATGTTAGAAAACCAGCCCACCTCTCTCTAGGCTCGGATCTCGTATGTGTAGATGCGCGTGTGTGGACCAACTTAAATTGAAAGTATTGGCTACTCTCATTAAAACTTTGATCCTAAGGTGATAGATTGTAGTACCACATTCCTATTTAAGTTGGTTGATAATTCTTTCCTCCAATCGGTAAAGAACATTCCAACAGTTACGGATTAAAAATATAAATGCTCTTGAAAGAGCCCGTAATATTCTTACAAACGTTTGTGAATAAATATCTATAGATTCTAAGGGTCAACAAGACCCAGAATTTATACGTATTTCCTGAGCTATTGTTCGAAATTAACAAAGTTCGAATTCTATAGAATTCTGTTTGATAGCCCTCTGTTTTAAGCTGCAAGGTAGTGAGAAATATGAAATGAAAGAAATACTTGTTTGTTCCTTTGGTGCATCTTTTTGTATGCCTTGATTTCTTCAGTTGCTATGTTGTCTCTGCTTGTCCTTGTGCACTAAACGAAGTATGTGAGTGTTACGTCCCCGGGATTGTGAGCGGGTGGTGACACCAGAAGTGGGAATAGGAGATGGATGAAGGTGATCCGAAGATGTAGACTTGCAGGC
>JAOYMZ010000472.1:0-10116 GCA_025802335.1 Pinguicula primuliflora | reverse complement strand
TGAACATGATTTGAGCCATAATCTTAGTGTTTAGGGAATAAAATGATATAAACTAATGCATGAAATAAGCCTTAAATAGGTGCTTATCAAGTACTTCGGTCACGCCTCTAGAGATAACCCTGAACTCTGCTTCTGCGCTAGACAAAGCCACCACCTTTTGTTTCTTACTTCTCCAAGTTACTAGGTTCCCCCTATGAACGCGAAGTACCCAGAGGTAGATCTCCTATCCATTGGGATACCTGCCCAGTCTGCATCAGTATATGCTTCCATCCTAAGATGACCATGCTTTCTAAACATCACTCCCGTATCCGGTGTACCTTTCAGATACCTCACAATTCTCAAGGCAGCATCCATATGACTATTCTGTGGGTTCTGCATAAACTGACTTACTACCCCAACCGCATATGCTATGTCTGGCCTGGTGTAGGAAAGGTAAATTAACTTCCCTACCAAGTGCTGATACTGGGTGCGATATGTACTCTCCGCCCCATCTACCATCGTCAAACCATGATTTTGTACCATTGGAGTGTCAGCTAGCTTACTTTCAAGCATCCCTGTCTCAGCAAGTAAGTCCAAAATATACTTCCACTGGGAAATACTTAAGTCGCCCTAGATCCTTCATCTCGAAATCAGAGAACAAGTTTCTCCTTAATTCTTCAATCTCTCCCTTGTCGTCTCTTGTAATGATCATATCATCCACATAAATCAGCAGGCATGTATTATATCCTCCCTTCCTTTTTATGAAAAATGTGTGATCAGAGTTACTCTGCACATATCCATATTTTCTCATAGCAAGTGTAAATCGTCCAAATCATGCTTTAGGAGATTGTTTTAGGCCGTACAGAGCCTTCCTCAGCTGGCACACATCCCCTGGTCGAAAGTCTCCTGAGAAACCAGGGGGTCCCTCCATATAGACCTCATCCTCCAAGTCCCCATGAAGGAAAGCATTCTTCACGTCAAACTGATGTAGTGGGGACTCCTTGCTTGCAGCAACTGAGAACAACACTCGAATAGTATCTATCTTGGCCACCGGAGAGAAGGTCTCAAAATAGTCCACGCCATATGTTTGTGTGTATCCCTTCGCAACTAGTCTTGTCTTGTATCGCTCAACAGATCCATCTGTTTTCCTTTTTATGGTGAACACCCACTTACAACCCACTGGACGTTTTCCCGAGGGCAATCTCTTCTTTTCCCAAGTATGATTCTCTCACAGAGCTCTCATTTCTATTTCCATCGCTTCTTTCCATTCCGGAATAGACATCCCTTCTTCCACATTCCGAGTCACCTCCTCGCTGTAAAGTGACATCACAAATGACTTTGCATTTGACGACTCGCTCCCCCTGAACAGATTGGCCATAGGGTATCTTTTGGCCCCGGGAATGTGGTCAGATGAATACTTCCTTGTTGCAATACCTCTCGTACTTCGGGCAGGTAGTACTCGGGTCTGCTGAGTTTGCTCCCCTCCAGATCTAGCTTTCACAGTCGGTCCTGACTCGTCCATGTGCTGCATAGGAGAAGTAGAACTATCCAAAAATATGGGTTGAGATAAGTCAGTAACCTCAGGAGTCGAGCGTACCTCGATATCTGGCGACGAAGAGTCATTGGGTGAAGGATACGGTGGGATGGGCGAGGGTGGCTGCACAAGAGGTGACATAACTACCCAATCTAGTGCATCATCACGGATCTCCCCCTGACCACTAGATGGTGACAACTGATAGAAAAACTCGAATAACACGAAATCACAATGTAACATAGTGTACACTCTTTTTGACTCTGGATCAAAGCACTGATACCCCTTCTAATTCACTCCATACCACACAAATACACACTTCAGAGCACATGCATCCAGTTTGGTACGATGGGACTTAGGAATATGGACACACACCGAGCATCCAAACACCCGAGGGAGCAAGGTAAGGTATGTAGGTATCCTAGTATGAGAGGATAACACCTGCAGAGGAGTTCTGGATCGTAATGCCTTGGTCGGGAGGCGATTAACCAAATATGTGGCAGTGTTAATCGCCTCGGGCCAAAACTCCTGAGGGACATTCGACTCAAGCATGATTGCCCTCTTGATTTCCAAAAAAATCCGATTTTTCCGCTCTGCGATTCCATTCTGTTCTGGAGTATATGGACAAGTTGTCTGATGTACAAGTCCTCTGGCTGCGAAAAAATTGGTCATGTCTGCATTAACAAATTCTCCACCATTATCAGTTCGAAAATTTTTCATCCTGGCCCTGAATTGAGTGCTCAAAATCTGATAAAATTGCACAAATTTTGAGAAAACATCTGACTTATTCTTCAAAAAATAGATCCAACACATTCTTGTGCAATCATCAACAAAAAGCAAATAATATCAAAATCCACCACCTCCCAAAATAGGAGCTGGTCCCCAAACATCAGCATGAATAAGTTCAAAAGGTTTTTCAGCATGAGATAAACTACTCGGGAACGAAGCCCGATGAGTCTTAGCAAGAGAGCATGAATCACAATGAATAAGAAAGCTACTAAGTCTAGGGAATAGCTTCTTAAGATAACCATCTGACAGGTGTCCCAACCGACGATGCCATAATCTCTCCTTCTGGTCTGATGTGGCTGCAAGAGTACATCCACACGTTGTTACTTCGTCCACATAGTAAAGCCCATCTCGCTCACTACCATGCCCTATGATCTCCTTCCTCTGGATATCCTGTAGCACACAAAAGGACGGATACATTAGCACAATGCAATTTAATTCTCGTGTAACATGGCTAATAGACAACAATTTATGCGATAATGAGGGCACGAGGAGACAATTGAATAACTTCAGTGAGGGCGTTATCTCTATTGCTCGTGCCCTTGAGACAAGTAAACGCTCCCCATTTGCTGTCTGAATCACTTTCTTCTGCGGAACCCGAGAGCTCGCAATATCATTAGAATCATATGTAACGGGGTCAGTAGCTCCACAATCAAAAATCCATTTATGAGATTTAGACCCTGAACTCAATAAAGCATACAAAATTTCATCATCAAATTCTCCGAAACACCCGTCACTGAAAAAATGTGCTCCATCATGACCTGGGCCTGATTTTACTTTCACTTTTTGGCCCACTACTGCCTGCTTCTTCATATGGCCCGGTAGCCCACTCGTCTTGTTGATTTCTTTGGCCCACTGCATCTAAATTCTTCTGGCCCATTTTTCTCGTTGATTTCTTTCGGCCCATTCCGCAACAGGTTTAGTCCGTCCTATAAATATTGTAATTTTGAATGAAAAAATTCAGACGCTTTTTACCTTCATTATTCTGTCGACATCCTCTGGAATCTTCGTCGACTGCTCGTCTCCTCTCCCCAGTTCTGGAGCTCTCCAGAGTGTCACGGCGGTCGGCGATGATCCATCGCCTTCCAACGCCGACCGCAAAAAGGCCTCCAGCTTCACTTCCCTCTTCCAAACTTTCTCCTATCGCCACAGTTCCTCAGTTCTATCCGTAACCCTGCTGTTGCCGCCCCCTGCCGCGAGAATTTCCATTCGCCCGTCGACAGTCCCGCTGGATATGACCCCGAATTCCACAAAAGTTATAGATTCGGGTCTCCCTCTGGTATGATGTTTGAGAGCTGCCTCCTCTTGTTTCAGACTGGTTGTCGTGCGGTGGTGTGAGTTTCCGCGAGCAGTGGTGGTGGCCGGAGAGTGGTGAGGCACTGCATGTTAGATCTTAGGTGGATCAGGTCGACCCGCTCCATAGTAGGCTCCGCCTTCATCGCGGCCCAGCCCGCTTTTCGCTCCACCGATGGTTGACCCACCCATTCCAGACTCATGACCCGAGGATCCGGACCCGTGATGGATGATGAGTCCAGATCTAAGACCCGACCTGGGTTTAGTAGGGTTCATCCCTGATTCAGACTTCTGACCTCCGGGTTCGAGTATGTTTTGGCGTGCTGCTTCACAGCGGACAGTGGCGTAGGCGACATCCGTATCCGATAATTCTTTCTCCTTCAAGATATACCTTACAATTGCATCAAATATATCATCCAATCCAGCCAAAAATTTAAACAACCTGTGTTCATTCTGCAGTGTATTGAACTTGACGATGTCCTCTGAATCCCTCATCGGATTTGGTCACCGTCGATCAACTTCCATCCATAAGTTTTTACTCTTGCTGTAGAAATCTTCAATACTCATATGTCCCTAGCTTAATTTGTCTGCTCTTGTGGTTAGATCAAAGATATGCAGGTTGTCTTCCCCTGACTGAAACGTTTTAGACAGCCTGTTCCATAATTCACACGCAGTCGGAAAATTTATATATTGGTGTGCAATATCATCTTCCATATTCTTGGTGATCCAGTCGTATACTTGGAGATCTCTCTCCCACCAGCGACGGTAACCTGACTCTCCCACCATCGGGGGTGCAGGATCTCCAGTAATGTATTCTATACGGCCTCGGCCTCCAATAGCGATTTCCATTCGCCTCTTCCATAATGGGTAATTGTGGTTGGTAAGAAATTCCTTGAGATTTACATCACTTGGATTGCCTCTGGTTGTTACTTCCTCCTTTGGAGTAACCTCACCTTGTTTGCTTTCAATGATTGTAGCCAGTTGTTGTCCTAGCGCTTTGGCTGCCACAGCGATGGCCGTTTCGATCATCCTTCGATTACTGTCCGATGATTGGTATATGACGACACTTAGGATTCACAATCCTGCTCCGATACCATGAAGACTTTGAATGTTATACAGAAATTGAAGAACACACACGAATTACGTGGTTCGGCATTGCCTACTCCACGGAGAAGAGAACTTCTCAGTTTGTATTTCTCCGTTTTTCTCACACTTTTCTTCTTGTTTTACAGGGCTATTTATGCATACAAAGAAGATCTCTATACAAGACAATCCCGGGATTTATGGTAACTAAAATCCCGGGAGTTATGTGGGGAAGATTTGGTCAAATCTTCCCGTAATAACTCAGACCAATCTAACATGTTCTGTGGGCAAGAGTGGTAGAAGTAGCAGTGGAGTATGCGGGCATATTGAACATCTAACCAGACAGCCTGCGGCACCCTCCGAGAATGATCCAGGATATGCTGCACGGAAGACAAGGGATTTGCAGATTTTTGGGCTCATACTCAATTCTATTGATCCATCTATAAAATCAAAATATGCACACTACTGGACAACGAAAGCATTATTGGATAACCTTGCAGTTACTTTTCAGTCCGGTGAAGATTTTCTCCAAATCTGCGACCTCATCATCAAGGCAACAAGTTACAACAAGGCCAAACCTCTATCGACGATTATCACAATTTCAGCAAAAGTATTTGGATGGAAATTGACAGACGACATCCAAACCCGATGGTATATGAAAAAGACATCAACAAATTCAATGCTCTACAAGATGAACGTAGACTATTCATATTTCTGTTCGGACTCAACAAGGAGTATGATATCATCGTCCGGGACATTCTGAAAATATCTCCATTGCCCTAAGTTGATGCAGCTTATGCTACAATACGTCGAGAAGCCGCATGGAATACAATTTTCGGCCGACAACCGCTTCTCATGGTGGAAATTCATCCCTCGACATTGGTCTGGCCACACAACAGAGAAGAGCAAAATCTTACCAATTGGCAGAATAGGACGGCGATGACCAGCGATCTTCTAGCGGTCACGTGTCTGCGCACAGCCACGCGCCACCCATGCGGCACCCGAAATTAGCAGCATTTCTTCCATTGCAACAGTTAGATTTGAATGGTGAACCGTCTCCATCATCACTCCACGGCCAGAATCTTGAGAAGTTTTGTGAGAATTGCCGTTTTAGGGGCCATGACCAAACCTCTTGCTACTACTTGAAGGGATTCTCCCGAAAGAGACGACTGCCACCAGCATTTTCTCGTCATCCAGGAATCGTGGTAGTGGCTATAGAGGCTGGAGAAGGATCACGATCGAAAAAACCAGAGTCTGAAAGTTTTGGAGTCGTAGCCGCAGGGTGTCGACCAGGTGAAGGAGAGGAGTTTGTGGGTCATATAACCCGCCCTAATGACCCATAGACCCAGCAAAACGGTACAGGTAATTTAAAGAGGGAGGATTTACAAGTTTACCCTTCATTAAATAATTCCTGTTTTTTCAAGGAGGGTTGTTTCCAACAGGAGAACAAAAGCATAATTTTTTACTGTGGAGCTATAGATACGGTCACGTATGACCCATCTGATATTATTGGATCGCAGACTCCGAAAAAGTCTGCTATTCAGACTGCTAGTGGTGCAATTGTTCTTGTTCGTGGTGCCGGGAGTATAGAATTGACTCAAAATATGAGACTGTCAAATTGTTTATTTATTCCCTCGCTTTCTCACAAATTACTATCTATCAGCCATGTAACAAAAGAGTTGAACTGTATGGTGATGATGTATCCCAACTTTTGTACTTTACAGGATATTCGTATGAAGGTGATACTTGGGCGTAGGACTGAACGGGATGGTTTGTACTACATTGACGAAGTGTCACCCTCTGGTGAAATCCATCAGGCTCACAACTCTGATCTTCACAAAAGTTGGCTTTGGCATTGTCGTCATGGTCATCCTTCATCTGCTTATCGTCAAAAATTATTTCCTTAATTTTCGGGTCTTCATTTAGATTGTGAAACTTGCACCCTAGCTAAGAGTCATCACACTACTTTTCCTTTAAATAATACTCATGTTTTCGAACCATTTGCCTTGATACATTCTGAAGTTTGGAGCCCTGCCCCGGTTGTTGGGTGTGAAATTTTTTCGATATTTTATAATATTGATTTATGATTGCACCCATATGAGTTGGATTTATTTTCTTAAAAATAAATCTGATGTCTGTGATAAATTTATTATTTTTTACAAATTGGCTCGCACTCAATTTTCATTCTCTATTAAAATAGTGGGGGTGAATTTGTCAATGAAAAAATGGCATCCTATTTTTCTGATCATGGGCTTGTCCACCAAACAACATGTCCTCATATCCCTGAACAAAATGGTGTGACTGAAAGAAAAATCATTTTCTACTTGAGATTACTCGTGCTCTTATGATTGAGTCATGTTTGCCTTTATTCTTCTGGCCTGAAGTTGTTTCTACTGCTACATATTTAGCAAATCGTCTACCTACACAGATACTTAAATTTCGAACTCCCATCCAGACATTATCTGAACATACCAAAATTCCATCATCCCTTACATTGAGTCCCCATATATTTAGTTGTTCTATTTTCGTTCGTACTCCAAAAGCTCAGCCAACAAAGTTTGATCCATGTGCTGAAAAGGGTGTCTTTATTGGGTATGGGATAAATCAGAAAGGCTACAGGTGCTATAATCCTCAGACTCGTTGTTTGCATGTGACACTTAGTTGCCACTTTGTAGAGACTGAATACTACTATCGTCCATCCCCCCAATCCAGTGCTCAGGGGGAGATTCCTAGTCATGATACACTGGATTGGTTGTGCTCCAACCCACTGTCGAGACCTACATCCACAAATCAGACTCCACTCATTATTGGTTCCATCCCTGTTCCTGACTCTACTGCCCCTACTATCCCAATCGTTGATGTAGTACAGCTTGAACATGAAGAACCACAATCTATTTCATCGACGGGCGATATTCCTGTAAGTAATTCTGAGCTTGTACCATTATCTATTACTGTTGAGGCTGATATTGCAGATAGATTACCTGAACCAGTGACTCCTCGATATGCACTTCTAGATAGTTCGACCAGAGGACATAAAGATAGACAATTTAGTTCAGATCATATACGGGGTTGTCAGAGGTATCTTATAGCTAATCTAGTGAGGAGGAGACTTACAGAGATGACCAGAGTATTTTCTGTTGCCTTATATAATGGAGATACTCCTCGCAGTGTGGAGGAGGCATTGAGTATTCCGAAATGGCATGAAGCTATGAGACTTGAGATGGAGGCTTTGAGAAAGAATGAGACATGGGAAAAGTGTTTGTTGCCACCAGGGAAGGGGATAGTTGGATGCAAGTGGGTATATACAATTTACAGAATAGCAGACGAAACTATCGAGTGCTACAAAGCTCGGTTGATTGCCAAAGGATATACACAGACATATGAAGTTGACTATTCTGAGACTTTTTCCCCAGTAGCAAAGATGGATACCATTCGAGTTCTTTTCTTAATTGTTGTGAATCTAGATGGGTCTCTTCATCAGTTTGATGTGAAGAATGCTTTCCTTCATGGTTACCTAGAGGAGGAGGTGTATATGCAAGGACCACCCGGTTTCTCCCAAAATTTCTCAATTAATGAGACATACAGATTGAAGAAAGCTTTGTATGGGTTAAAATAGTTCCCGAAAGCTTGGTTTGGGAGGTTCACTATTGCCATGAAGCAATACGGATACAGACAGAGCTACTCTGATCACACATTATTCTTGAAGAGAAGTGAGACAGGCATTACTTGTCTTATTATATATGTGGATGATATGGTGATCACAAGAGATGATTGTGAAGAGATTGAAGTATTGAAGAAACAGTTGTTCCAGGAGTTCGAGGTGAAAGATTTGGGTAAGCTGAAATATTTTTTTGGCATTGAGGTGATGAGGAAAGCAAAAGTGGGGATTTATATCTCCCAAAGAAAATATATACTGAATTTGTTGGCTGAGATTGGAATGTTGGATTGTAAGCCCACTGATGCACCAATGGTCCAAAACCATGGACTTAAGATTTGTGAGGGAGCTGAGGCTACAGATAAGTCAAGGTATCAACACCTTGTTGGGAAACTGATCTACCTATCACATACTAGACCTGATATTGCTTATGCAGTTGGAGTAGTGAGTCAATTTATGCATGCACCGCAATAGGATCATACGGAAGCTATTTTGAGAATTTTGAGGTACTTAAAAGGCTCTCCACGAGCTGGTATTGACTTCAGGCAGAATGGTCACCTAAAATGGAAGCATATACAAATGTTGATTGGGCTGGAAATCATATGGATCGGAGGTCAACTTCGGGATACTTTACCTTGATTGGAGGTAATCTTGTTACCTGGAGGAGTAAGAAGCAAAAGGTTGTTGCATTGTCTAGTGCAGAGGCAGAGTTTAGAAGAATCTCGAAGGGAGTGGACGAGATCTTGTGGTTGAGGAAGTTGATGACTGAGTTGGGGTTTCCACCAAACTAGCCATACCCATTGAAGTGTGATAACAAAGCAGCTGTGCGCATCTCTAAAAATCTGGTTCAACATGATAGAACCAAACATCTTGAGATTGACAGACATTTTATCATGGAAAAGTTAAAAGGAGGCGTTGTGACCTTACCATATGTGAGATCAGAAGAGCAACTAGCTGATAGCCTTACCAAAGCAGTAACAGGAAGGAGTTTTCATGATACATTGAACAAGTTAGGAATCGAGTATTCTGACACCTAACTTAAGGGGGAGTGTTAGATATGAGTAGTTACTAAAGTCAAAACTCTTACATCAATCATAACTCCTCCTACCCTCAAAGTCAACAAAGTGGATTGTAATCTCTATATTCTAGGGATTACAATGACTTTGTAAGATTAAGTTCAAAAAATGAGGAACTTATGTCTCATATATGTGAGTATACATGTTATGTATTTGTAAGGGAAAAGATGGAGTTTTGTGAAGTAATGAAAGGTTACGCTTCATCTCATTTTCTTTATCATATTTCCTTTGTGTATTTCTTTTAACAGTAGTGGGATTGGTCCTCATAATCGTCGATGTTCGTTGCCTTCATTTTGATTTATTAAGAGAAAATGTGCGCTGCATTTTTTGTGTACCGTGCATGGTGTAAATAAACGGGTAGCATCGACTCGATGATTCTTGGTTGGCTTGAGTTAGGTTCCAGAAAAGTTAGTTTAAGTTGGGGGATACAATAAATGTGGCTCATGTTGTTCGTGTGAGCACAACTTTGCACATCATGTGGAGCGAACATGGTTACATGGATAGGTTTACTAACATTTTGTCCTCCTGTCTTTGCTCGTAATGTTTGGTGTCACGTGGACTGAACAGGGACAGATTTCTTTTTTGAGTCCAATTTTTTTTTTTTTTTTTGGGTTCGTGTAGAAAATTTCTAGTACTAAAAAAGAATAATGCTACATGTCCCAACACTTTGTCCCTAATTCATCCCTACAAAAATAAAAGATTAGTTATTTAAC
>JAOYMZ010000470.1:0-10117 GCA_025802335.1 Pinguicula primuliflora | reverse complement strand
AGATAAGGTAAAGATTTATAGTTTATCTTTTACCTTATTTACAATATTATCCCTATTTTACTTATCTCTTTCAACAGTGACCACCACGAATAGGGGTTGGGCACCCGTGTTGGGCGATCCAAGCCGATAAGGTGGCCACCCGAACCACCTAGATGGTCGCTCATAAGGTTCTCCATTTAATCATGAAAAAAATTAAAAAAAATAAATTAATATTTTGATTTAGATTAAAAATTTTATTCACGAGTCTTAGCACATGTATAAACCTATTAATTAAACACCAAAAATATAAAACTACAATTGTAATAGTCTAGTCTATACAACAAAATAATAAAAAAATAGACAAGAAAAAGTAGATACATAAAATCATACCAGTGAAGAAATACATTGGTATTTTATTTATTGTTAATGTATTACATAATTTTTGTAATGTTATTAATGTGTGTTAATATTCTTTATGTTTATGGAACATGTTTTTTTTCGTGGAGGTGGTGATAATTTACAAAATATGTTTGTTTTAGTTTAGAAGGCTTATGAAATAGGTTTGTTAATAATTGTTTATACTTCTTGCACAAACAAAAGTTAGTCCAAGGAGGGTAATTAACAAATATAATGAGTGTGTTTTGTGATGGATGAAGAGGAGTTTGAGTCAGATGACGAGGGGTTACTGATGAATGAAAAGAGTTTGACTCGGATGGAGATCATGCTAGATATGATATGACGAAAATGAAGACTATTTTTTGAATACTTATTTTATTCTGTTGACCTAAATCAAAATTAGCATTTGTTTAATTAACATGTACTCTGATTTTTATGTTATTTTTAAAAAATATAATTTATCAGCTATTTTTAATATTTATAATAATTTTTATTTTTAAATTTTTTTTTGATAGGTTTTTTTTTATTTTTAAATTAAAAAATATGAATCGCCTAAGCAGCAACCAAACACAGCTATCCCTCCAACACTTTTTATAAAACATTGCTATTTGATTAGATATGAAAAGTAAAGGGAAAAAAATCTATAAAGCAAGTCAAAGTAGAATTTAATTATTGACAAATTCCCATGTGTTTTTTTGGTATGAAAACAGCAAAAATAGTGAAAACATAAAAATGAGAATGTCAAAATAATAAATTAATTTACTCTTCCGTTGCATTTTCCGCAGATTTCAATTAATATCCGGAAAATAAATTAAATGACAATCCAACACAGTATGTTGTCCAGTCCAGTCCACACATATGAAGCATATGTAACAAGAGATTGGTAGTGCATACAAGGTGGAACCAGGCGGCAATTTCATCACACATTTTTTTTGCAGGTTTGATTGTTGAGATATCGGAAATGCTTCTCATTGCTATTAGTTTCTTTTCGAGAAGGCACTCGTCTAGCCCGCCTAGGTGCTGGGCGATCGCCCCTAATGCCGCATAAGTATTCGCTTAAGGGTGCCTAATCGGACACTTAGCCCGCCTAGGAGCTAGGAGGACCCTGACCGCAAAAACCGCCCAGTGCTTTCTGGACAGTGCTATTAGTATCCCTTTTTAGTTTTGCTTTTCTTCACTTTCATTTGTGCAATTATGTGGGTGTTCATTTAGGTTTTATAAAGAAGATTTCAGAAAAAGCCTGTGAAATGAGAGAAGGAAACATCTATACCGAAGATGGCACTGTTGATATCCACAAAAACCCGGCTAACAAGAAGAAAACTGGAACTTGGAAGGCATGCGGGTTCATCCTCAGTATGATGCTCATGTTGTTTCATAGTTTTTTTTTTTCTTTCTCTTCTGTTGTTTGATTTGTATGAATGTAGCCCTCTGCTTATCTTCTTCTCATGTTGTAACAAAAAGTAACTGAATGCTGTGAGAGGCTGGCATTCTATGGCATGAGCACCAATCTGGCAAACTATCTGGTAGATCGTCATGGACAAGATAATGTACAAGCAGCAAACAATATTACGAACTGGTGGGGAACATGCTACACCACACCCCTCATTGGAGCTTTTATGGCCGATGCCTATCTTGGAAGATATTGGACAATTGCAACTTTCTCAGCCATCTATGTTGTTGTAAGTACCATCCTTCCAATTCAAATATGTTGCGATTTGCAGGATATTGCGGTAGAACGTTAGGTTTACCTAGTAGTGTTTTCTACGTTATAAAAAAAAAAATATATGTTGACATACTGGTATGCAGGGAATGACACTCTTCACATTATCTGCTTCTGTTCCGGGATTGAAGCCAAATTGTGATGGCAACAGTTGCGATGCAACACAGGCACAGACATCTTTCTTCTTTGCAGCTCTGTACTTGATCGCAATTGGAACTGGTGGGATGAAGCCCTGCGTAGCCACATTTGGTGCGGATCAGTTTGACGATAATGATGAAAAGGAGAAGAGAGAAAGGGCATCTTTCTTCAACTGGTTCTATCTCTCGATAAACATTGGCGCCATGATTGCTGCATCTGTTCTTGTGTGGATACAGATGAACGTTGGTTGGGGTTGGGGGTTAGGAGTTCCGGCAGTTTCCGTGGCCATTGCAATTGCATTCTTCTTCTTAGGAAGCCGTCTGTACCGGCTCCAGGTACCCGGTGGAAGCCCCCTCACAAGAATGTTTCAGGTTCTGGTCGCGTCTGCAAGAAAATTGGATGCAGAAGTTCCAGCTGATGAGTTGCTTCTTTATGAGACGGATGAGATGGAATCTAATATAAAAGGAAGCAGAAAACTTAAACACACGGACAAGTTCAGGTACTCTTTTTTAATACAGTTAACGGATTTAAACTTATGACCTGTGACATTAGGCCAGCTCCTCTCTAACAATTCACGTAGTAGTACTCGGTTAGTTCCTAAAACAAAAAAGCTACTTTTGCAATACAGAAGAAATTAACTTGCATTGATCTTACCGAGTTTCAGATTCCTTGACAAAGCTGCAGTTATCACAGAAGATGACCAAGTGAATGAGGGTGTGAAACCATGGCAGCTGTGCACAGTGAGTCAAGTTGAAGAACTGAAGTCCATAATCCGAATCCTACCCATATGGGCATCCGGGATACTTTTCTCCACTGTCTACAGCCAAATTAGCACCATGTTCGTACTACAGGGCAACACATTGGACCAACACATTGGTCCCGATTTCGAAATTCCAGCAGTATCCCTTTCCATCTTCGACACCCTCAGTGTCATATTCTGGGTACCGATTTATGATCGAGTGATCATCCCCGTAGCAAGGAGTTGCACAGGCAATGACAAGGGGTTCACACCCCTCCAACGAATTGGAATTGGGCTTGTGATCTCGACTTTCGCCATGATTGTTGCTGGCCTGATAGAGGTCGTTCGGCTCGAATACGTTAGGGTGAATGACTACTACGATTTGAAGACGATTCCCATGTCCATACTCTGGCAAGTGCCGCAGTATTTCCTGGTAGGATGTGCAGAAGTTTTCACATTCATTGGGCAGCTGGAGTTCTTCTATGAAGAGGCGCCTGATGCTATGAGAAGCATGTGCGCCGCTCTCTCTCTATCGACCAATGCATTAGGAAATTATGTGAGCACAGCTCTGGTGATGATTGTTACCAAGATAACCTCACAACACGGCCGGCTGGGATGGGTTCCGAGAGAGAATCTGAATAGAGGCCATCTCGACTACTTCTTTTGGCTACTGGCTGTGCTCAGTTTGATCAACTTCTTCGTATATCTCCGGATTGCGAACTGGTACACCTACAAGAAAGTCGTGCCAAAAGAAGAAGCATAATTTGGATGCAAAAACGAATCAAATTCAAATAGTTCAACTGGTGAGCTGGTGGTATGTGGAGATATAGAGTTCGATACCTTTACCTATCTAAAAAAAAAGCAAAAACGACGTCATTATAATCATGCACCCATTTAAGACAAGTTTTTTTTTTTTTTATCATAGTTCTTGACTGCTGTGTACATGTTAAGAAAGAACGGATAACATCGGGACCACCTTTGGGCCCAAGAGAAACTAACCTTTATTTCACGTTGCAGCCAACCACAAGATAAACAAGAATGAAACATAAGGTCCAATTTGCTTGTCCTGTTCTAACGTAATCCCGATCAGATCCATCTACGTTTCGCATATTTCCTTTCCCAGAATCACATAATGATTTCTTTTAAAGCAATTCAGACCTCCTTCATCCCCAATATCCGCCCCCTCCATCAGAGAGAATACTTCAGGAGGAAGAGCCTTCTCCGTTTCTGCACATCTAATAATGCTTCAGATAATCCAGATCAAGAAACTCCTCAGCCTGAAGGAGATATTAGCAGGCAGGAGCTTCTTGCGAGGATTATGATGCTTCAAACTCAGAAAGTCCGTCTCACCGATTACTTGGACGAAAGATCAGCATACTTGACCCAGTTTGCTGAGGAAGCCAATTCTGAAATCGACCAGATTGGTGAAAATGCCCTCAGAGAGTTGGATGAAGCTAGTTCCAGGGTCTGTAAATCTTCTTTCCTGTCAACTACGTAAATCAATCAGGTTAATTGGGATATTCCTCAATAATCATTGTTCATGCCATTGAGCAGATAATGGGAAATATCGAGAGCCGGATGCAGGCCTTTGAGGACTCAATGCAGTTGAACAAATCGGAGATTGAAGAGAATGAGAAAAAGGTGGCTGATTTTGAAGGACAAATTGAGGAAGACAGGAATGAAGGGCTTTTCTTCAAGAGCCTAAGGGACGAAACCCCAGTGGAAAAGGAGAAAGCTAACGAAGAGGCAGACAAAGTCAGAGAAGTGGCTAAGAAAAGCGCTGGTTCAGTAATAAGAAGAAACATTTACCTAGCATTGATTGGCTTGGTAGTATTTGGAATTGCCGACGCGTCAATCTCTTCAACATTTGATTGGAAGAAGATTACTCCCCTTGGGGTTATTCTCATGGGTTTGCTCTCGCAACTCATCTACGAGCAGAGTGCATTGTCAGAAACTGATAGTACAGAACAAAAGAAAGGCAAAGATTAGAGATTGAACTTGTCTAATTACTCATGGGATAGCATAAATGCAGAATAATCGAATGTAAACATGATCTTTGAGGATTCACGTTCATGTTTGCTGCCATCAGGAATAGCCAGCAACTACAGTGATAGTGATTCATATGGGAACATGTCCATTTAAAGTTATTAATGTGTCATTTTTTGGAAAATCATCTACCAGCAAGAAGAAAGCCATAGCAGGATAAAGGCACATCTTCCAAAGTTGTGTAACTAAATCAAAACAGAATCTCATATTTATTATCAATCTAAATAGCATTTGTAAGTCATAACCAAAATGTAGCGAGAGTTATAACTCCAAGTAAAATATTAATATCTGGAGCTAATACATCAGGCCAAAACTTGTTGTCGCATCGTTATGGGTGTTCAGTGATGTAACTACGATCACCAAAACTGTTGTAGCATGATGCTTGTGAAACAAGAACTAAGCATAATCTTGCATGTAGATGACGTATTAGAGTCTCAAGCAAAACTAAGTATAAGTCATTAAGCAAAAAAATGGCCTAATAATGCACATAAAGGTGGAACAAAAAACACAGTTCATTTCCCAAGTCCAAATGAAGAGTTAAATACACTATTAACTTTTCGTGATTAAAATAAACGCCAAATACAGGTGACATATTCTATCAAATCTATCCAATTTTTTTCCCTTTTTCGGGCTATACTTTTTTATTTACAGTTTAAAGCTGCTACCTCACCGAAGATGGCCGACTATCCATTCAGTCCGGTAAAACTAGATGCGCAATGTAAAATACTAGTGTAATGCTCACACCGGCAGCATTTGAATCAGATTTTGGTTCTGACCTATGATCCTCACTCCTTAAACCTGAAACATGATTCTAAGATTTTGCATAAGGTGCCGAGTGTAACTGGGATGCGGTTATTGCAACTGGCCAATTATGGCCAACCACAAATGCACTGTCAAAGCTGCACATCCAACCAGGTAGTGGACAATAATCACCAATGACAGGAATATCAATCTTACTATATGATAGCTGATAAGCGAGCAAGGTGAGATTCCATGCGAAGAAAAGGATAGCCATACTGCAAGATAAATCAGATTTTGCATCAATGTGCTGAGTTAATATGATGAGAAATACAAGTAGAGCTACTTAACTTTGCGCTATCCAGGTAAAAGGAATCATGTTGAAGCCCCTGAATGGATAACAGCTCTGACAAGTATGTTCCATGAAACTATAGTCGGAACAATTTTCTTTTGCAGGGCATCATGTAAGAAGAGACTAGCATCTGATAATCTATTGGACGAACAAAGACCTTTAAACGTGATATTATACGAAATAATATCAGGCTGCAGCCCATATCTTAGTATACGAGACCAAATTACTGAAGCACTTCTTAAGTCACCCACTTTATAAAACCCTTCCATAAGTGTGTTGTGGGTTACCAGATTTGGAGCACAGCTCCAGATTTTCATGTCCAGATACATGGATAAAGCAAGATCAGTTTTGCCATCGCAACAGAGGCCATGAATCAAAATATTGTACATCTGTACATCAGGTTTGAAACCTTTTCCAGTTACTTGGGTCCATAAATCAAGGGCCATTTCAACTTTATTTCTCCGACAGAGACCCTTCATCAACAAGCTATAAGTGATAACATCAGGCTTCCATCCTTTCTCTAGCATTTCCTTCACTAGGTCATGGGCCTCGCCAAGCCTTGATCCCCTGCACAACCCATTTAACAGAGTATTATAGGTTATAATGGTAGGGGAGCAGTTTTTTATACCCATTTCACGAAACAGCCTAATTGCATCATCAAACTTAGAAGCACATACAAAACCATTGATCAAAGCATTATAAACAGGAGCAGTTGGCTCACAGCCATTGTTTATCATATCATTCAGTATAGAGGATGCTTCATCCAATTTTGATTTTTTACACAACCCACTAATAATTGCTGAATATGCAAAAGCATCTAGTGCAATTCCTTTCCCCTTAACAGTCTCTAGCACACGTAAACTCTTGTCGCAGTATCCATTCTTGCAAAGCCCATCCACTAATATTCCATACGTTTTCGAATCAGCTAGACAACCACTCTCCTCCATTACCCCATAGATAGAAATAACTTTATCTACCTCACCAATATCAAACAGCCCTTTCATCATTATATTAAAACTAGAAGCATTTCGACTACCCTCCCTCTCCATCAACTCCCATAACTCAAAACACTGCTTAGTCCTTCCAGCCCTAAAAAAGCCATTTAGCATTGTGTTGTATACAACCGCATC
The DNA here is from genome assembly GCA_025802335.1 of Pinguicula primuliflora. NCBI lineage: Eukaryota > Viridiplantae > Streptophyta > Magnoliopsida > Lamiales > Lentibulariaceae > Pinguicula > Pinguicula primuliflora. The sequence goes on along the minus strand of JAOYMZ010000470.1, from coordinate 2,879 downwards.
TGGTGATACTTTCCTTACAGACATCTCCTTATAAACCCTCTCAGCGCCATCAATATCCCCAGATTCACACAGCCCGTGAATCAAAGAACTGTATGTGAATAAATCCATTTTCTGCTCATTCATACGCATTCTATCCCACAATTTTAGGCCCTCACTAAACCTGCCACATTTGCATAAGCCATTGATCAAAACATTGTACGTAATTACACTTGGATAAGCCCGTGAATCATTGGTTAATCTCTGAAAAATCTTGTTGGCCGAATGCCAATCACCGCTCTTGAAGAAGCCATCAACTAATATGTTATAACACGCAGCGTCAGGCCTCAGGTCTCTCTCTTGCATTTCTTCAAACACCTGCACCGCCCCTTCCAAATCACCATTTTTGGCCAATCCATTTATCAATGTGCCATAACTACGAACATCCGGAATCATATCTTTTGCCCACATTGTATCTAGTAACGCTCTTGCATTGCCAAAATCCCCCTTTTCACACGCAATTTTGATAAATATATTACAAGTTTCAAGGTTAGGCAATACACCCATTACCCGAAAGTGCCTCGCGAAAACCTCTGCCTTAGTCAGCTGCTTGGAAACCACAAATGCGTTCATCAGACAATTATAGGACCTAACACCAGGCTCGCAACCAAAAACTTCCTTCATGCTCTGAAAAATTTCTACAGCTTTCTCCACCATTAAATTTTGAGAATAGAACTTCAAAACAGCTAACGCCGCATCTTCGTAGCAGTAGCATTGGTGCAGCCGAATGAGATCAACGATGCGGGTGATACTAGGTACGAATTTAGGATCTGCGGAACGTGCTAAGCGGTGGAGGATGTGATGGAAGACGGCGGCTGAGTGTACGTAGCTAGGATGCGAGCTCGCTCTGTCGAACAGGCTAACGGCTGAGTTGAGATTCTTCTCCGATTTGAGAAGCTGAAGGAGGAGTTTGGGGGTCAGCAGTTTGGGCAGCTCTGCCATGGCGGAGATTTGAGAATAGTTTTTATTATATATTTTAAAAAAAATCAATTCACGAGAAACAATTTTTTTCATTTTTCATAACTTACCGGCATCTCCGGCGAGAATAGATTTCGGTAGGATATGATTTGTTTCAGCATGATAACTTCGGTAGGATATGATTTTGAAACAATTTTTCTTTTCTCTTCAGTTTTTCTTTTCTTGTCTGTCTGATCGTCATCCAATCTAAAGCGAACTGATCTTGGGGTCGCGAGTTGCGGATTTTCATTCGCTGATTATTATTATTATTATTTTTAAACGTAAATGATAAACATTCTTTAACGACGATGATTAATATTATGGTGACTTTATCGCTGATAAACTAAAATCGTAAATGATAAATCCAAACTCTATAAATTCTAATGCTAAACTTTATTTAAAGATGAAATTAATATTACGGCGCCTTCGACGTCGAAAAATTAAAACTCTAAATTATAAACTCAAACTCTATAAAATCTAGTGTTGAACTTTATTTAAAGACGACAATTAATATTACGGCAGTTTCGCCGTCGAAAAACTAAAACTCTATACATTATTGATATTTTTTTCATTAAAAAGAAACTTAAAAAATATTTTAAAAAAATAGTAATCAGCGGGTCAAAATCCATGAACAACTATTCGGGTCGTGGGTTTTGACCCGCGAGATCAGTTAACTTAAGTGAATTGATCTCGGTCATCGGATGACGATCCGACGGCCAAGAAAAAAATTCGGCAACATAAGAAAAATGTTCGATACATTGAACTCGACAGGTAAAAAAAATTGACAGATATTATGCTCTTATACAAGATCAATATTATTTAAAAAATCTAAATATTAATAAAAAAATTCAAATTTAATATGAAAGATCACAATATCTGACAACTAATATTACAATTCGGTATCATAGTCTTTTATTCAATATCATTATGTTATGTAACTGAAAAATTGTGGACACATTTATACATTTTCTTCATGCAAATTCATAATATCTAAATCACGCCATATGTGCTTTATTTTCATACTAGATTAATATCCGTGGTTAAAATCAAAGTTCGTGATTTGAATGTGTTAATTTTAGAAACACAAATTATTTGATTTATTATGAAACAATTAAAATATATACTTATTTTTTAATTATAAATGTACATGGTTATCCGTGACTGAAAGCATGGTTCAAATTAGAGGTGTTAAATTTATAAATTAAAATTATATATTTATTTTTAAAATTATATTTTTAATAAAATAACATAATTTTAATATTAAAATTATATTATTTTAATTTATCTTCTCCTAGCCGGTAACGACTAGTTCTCGCCGCCGCCATAACCTAGCCGGTAACGACTTGTTCTCGCCGGAAACGGCTAATTCTTGCCGGTAGTCATTCCGGAAGCCTAGCTGGTTGCTTTTACTCTTCACAATTTCTTTTGGGTCGCATTCTTCACGGGGGCGTGACTTATTGTTGTTGTTTTCGGTGTATTGGATAAGGAGAACCATTGTCTCTCAATTTCTGAGTTCTGCGGAACCATTGTCTCTCAATTTGTGACCGGAGGCAAATCCCGCAGTCGAATGAATACACACCCTTCACCTACCTATTTGACCTTCCTATCTTGAATAAACTAGCCGTTTCCAGCGTAGTTTTCGCTGGAATTTCCAAGTAGAATCAGAGGGTCTTGTTTTGGGGTTGGGTCATTCCTTGGGTTCCTCACTTCAGTTCGGCCATGGGGTTTCTGTTGTGAAAATAGGACCGATAGTGCCAAACTGCTGCTAATAATTTGTAGGAAATAATACTGAAGATAAATAGGACACACAGATTTACGTGGAAAACCCCTAAACAAATTAGGGGAAAAACCACGGGCAGGGATAGAAGAATTCCACTATGAAAGAA